>JAUIMY010000039.1:0-104803 GCA_033557855.1 Hydrochus callosus | reverse complement strand
ATCGAAACACCGCGCCACCCCTATCGACCCCTGGTTGTCTGGTTTGGGCTTCAGGTGCCCCTACGAGTACCCTGGAATGTAAAGAACCCACGCCATTATAACTAATAAGTTATAGCAAAGACGGATTATTTTCCTAATCTTTGGTTGTAGTTATAGTAGCACGGAAAGAACCCGCATTGCCGTTGCACGTGTCGATGTGCAAATAAAGTGCATGCAGATGCGTTTTCGCTCAGCAAACTTCCTCCTGAGTTCCGAGTACGACCGGCTCTGGAGGAAGTTTGCTTGCGATGTTTGATGTGCGAAATTTTACGATGGGACGAATTTTCGTGCGGAATTTAATTCTAACGCGCCTTTCTCCCGACTCTGTGAGAAAGCGCTTCGGGGTCGCTGTCTTACTCGTTGTGGTGAAATGAAGCATTTCAGGTGATTAACTTTAACAGCTCCGCCAATCATTATCCTCCGTCTATATCCATTTTGTTCGTGTCGCTGGCAATAAAACCAACAACATAGGAAATCAATGACCGCTATAAATATTCCTCGGGAGAGATAGAGGGTCTCTTCATGACCCAGATAATGGGAGGTATCGCAGATATCCTAGGTAATATTCTGATTGAGCGCTCGATTGATTTACAGTGCGTCTCGTGTGATTTTCAAAAGTCTCGGGATTGAGCTGGAATAAGGTCATAAACACCCATGCAATTGCTCGCACGAAAACGCTCATTTCCATGACGTCACTGTCCATATTTGGTTAAGAAAACATTCTGTCCGCACAGTGGGCGAACGCTTTCGTTTCTTCATTTGAAAAGACACGAGCTTCGGATTCCAGTGACGAATCGCTGTTATCACCCGTACCTTGTATCTTTCGGTATAGCCCGACTGACGCTCGTTAGACGCATTGAGCACATGAGTGACGAAAATCCACATAATCATCACTGGTAAAACAGGATTTTTTCCGCAATCGCTAAATTTGGCCACAAGCCGCAGGCAAATGAGCCTCTCAGGAATTGTGACTAATATCAAAGACTAGAAAAATACAACAGTCTCTGCTAATATTTGCCCGAGTACATTTCGCAACACTCAAGTAATTAGAATTGTTTATCCAACCCGCCTAATCTCCCAACTAAACAGTTTACCCTCGAAGGCTAATTTGTGGCCTTAGGATTTCAACGGGGAAATTTAGCCGTCGACTTGGAATTGGGGAGACCCCGTTTAATTTTCTTCAGCTTAAGCTAATGGTACTTCCATTGATTATACAATAGTAACGCTCAGATCTGCTAATCCTAATTGGCGGCTCATTAATACTTGACTCGTGTTCTTCGAGATTTTCCCTCGGATTTTCCTCCGCGCGATGACTTTGTTTACATCAAATCGAACCTAAGTTCAGCCTAAAATCGCGATTGGAAGAGTTCACAGGTCCGGCCTTCGCTGGAAACTAATTGTTATGCGCTAAAGCTGTCCCCCCCCCGGACTGATGTCACCATCGTCCCGGAGTAGGAGTACCATTCGGCCCAGTAGACGTTAACCGTGAAGTCATTTCCAGGCTGAATCGTGAACGTTACATCACGCCGACCTCAAAGAGCGCATGGCATCCCGCCAAGCCTCCACTGTTTTAGCACGACACGCCCAACATTATATTTAGAAAGAAAATGATTCATATAATCGGTCAATCCGAAAATCCGCTCTGCACCCCCAACCCATCAGGTAACTTGACCATGCGGCCTGCGTTGGCGAAGCATTTGAATAATTCCCCAGTAAGAAACTTTACAACTTCCTCCCGCTACCTTCCACATCCGTTCCGAGCGTCAGCTCGCGCCTTATGGCAAACACATGTCCCGAATCTTCCAGGTATACGTTGTTAGGGCTTGACGTACGACCGAGATGTTGCCGCTAGTTGTTCGAACCGAAGAGAAAGAAAACGGACGACGGATGACATTGACCAGATAAAAAATTGACCTTTTGACGAATTAACTCCAACGCTGGCAATGAAGACGCGATAAAAGATAAAAGATGCGTTCGGCCGGCGGAAAATTTTCCAACGTCTCAGGCGCACCACAGTCTTCAACCTCTTCGGGAATTATCACAGCTGCGCTCCGCGTCAACGATAAAAATGCACATACCAGCTATTTCCTCTTTCCTTGTGCGTCGCCACACTAAACCCGAACATAGAGTTCGACTGTCCCTTGTGCCGGACATAATTCACAGTGTCCACGTTATAACCGTCCGCACAGACCAAGAAAAATCCAATAAGGACACCTCCGAACAGACAGTTGAAAAATTGCATGTCCACCGATCAAACCATAAATCCGCTGCGAAAATAAAATTCTTTGTTCGATGAGCTGCCGGATCGGGACCGATTCCCCTCGCCTGGAATTATCGTCGATTGGAGAACGCACGAGAATAGATCATTTTGAAATAACTCGCGCTCCAAGAAGGTCGAGCGCAAGCAGATATAAGAGGAGCGCAACTGACTTGAACTCCAAGTTGTGGGCGCCAAATCGAGCTTTGAAAGTATCCTCGCGAGGAGGAGAGCCTGTTTTAGCTGCGCCTGAAAAACCGAAGAAGTCCCAGAAGGACACGCAGCGTTATCTGCGGTCCACGGCGCGAACGGAAAGTGCGGCACTACGCCGCGAGTGGAGGCAGCTCTATTAAGGCCGTTTCTCGGTCCGGGTGTTTCCGGCATTGTGCGATAGATGGCGCCACCAACCGTGGTCGGCTAGAGCACTGTTAGGGCGTGGAGGAACCCTATATCGTACTCCGTGGCTAGGTATCGTGCAATTTTTCCAAAAATTGCCGTGTATATTTCAATAAGTTCAATTAATATCCAAAAATTGCCCTGTCGATTTCAATTAACTTCCAAAAATTACCCTGTCGATTTCAATAAATTGGAAATTAAAATTGCGCGCATCACTCTTATATCTTTCAATAATTTCCATACGTCATTCTCGCCTATCACCGGTTCGCATTGATCACAAGGGACCCCCTCTGGAAATCTGATATTCACCATTCGTACAAACACCATCTTCCGGACACTGTTTATCTTGGACTTGTATTTACGGTGGTAACCTGCATTTCCCTTGCGGTTTGCTAAATTCATTTTATTCTCGCACTTATCTATTTCCAGTGAGTGCGGCCCGATGTTTGTCCATCGAGTTAGCCTGCGTCTTGTGTTGGTTTTTCTAATTTGATATTAGGCAGAACGAGGAAGTTTTCGGGTTTTTTTTTCGCCCGCTTGTCTTGAATTCCACCTTGGTGTGGAAATTGGAAATTTTCCAAACACTGAATTGAAATGTTACATCCTCCACCCTAAATTAAAATCAATTTATTATTTCATTTTATTTGTCCATTAATTATATTACATTCATTCCCAATTACTCCACGCCCGATGCCATTATGCATCATCCTTCAATTTATTTCTGCCGAAATAATTTCGACTTGTTTTTTCGAGCCCCATATAGACACACGTCTTAATGTGGGTGGCCACGTCAGGAGCATATGCGAAGCAACAGTCTAATGGATTTTTGTTTGTTTTATCATTTGGGTCTTGTAACATATAGAACGCACACGTAGTTTAAATTTCACACTGCTTATAAATGTGTGAATAATACAGCCAATCAAGCGCTCGCCCGAGCTAGTAATTTTTTCCACAATGTCCATTGTAACATCTTTTATTACCCAGTTATTGCAACGAACACTCAATTTTCTCGTTGAAAATTCCCATTCAGCACATAATTCTAACTGGGTACCTACCTAATTATGGAATATTAAAGTCGCGAAAAATTATTGTTGTCCAAGCAAGGCATATGATTAACATCCAATAAATAAGGGCTGAAATAAATTTCGATAGCCAAAAATTAATTGAGGAATATTTTATATTTATATTTAAAAAAAATATTGGGAAGATTCAAATTACGACTTGCGATGGTATCAAAAAGGACATCGTCAAAGGACGCAGTCCCTAAACAAGGAAGGATATTTCGGGATCAGGGGATGCCATTGGTGCTTTTCCTCCGCCTATATCCAAATGTAATTAAGGCCGACGTTCGCCATTGGTTGGCAAAAGTTATAATATGTGGATGATAGAGTATACTGATGCTCATCTCAGTGTATCAGATTATTTCAAGATTCAACTATCAGATCATCCGTTTCCATTCGAAGACTCGCGGTTAGTTCTTCACCTGCACTAGTTTTCATTAAAATTGCAACAAAAAAAACACTAGTTAAATCGTAAAAATTATTTTTTTCATGGTAACACGTTTTCATCAAAACTTATTTATTTTTTCAGTGATAAAACACTAGTTTTTGTCAAAACGTAAAAAGCAACCATTTTTCAAAAGTGACAAAACAATTCGTGGTTAGCAAAAGTAAATTTGATGTTTGCGTAATTTCTTTTGAAGAACCAAAATTAGTGAACATGTTATCGTCCAATAAATCCGCGAGGGTTCCCAAATGCGCCAGGTGCAGAAATCACGGCATAATTTCCGCTTTGAGGGGCCATAAGAAGATGTGCATGTATAAATCTTGCTCTTGTCAAAAATGTGGGCTCATCAAAGAGAGGCAAAGGATAATGGCCGCGCAGGTTCGTATCAAAGTTTTGACATAAAGATTTTTTAGTTTTTTTAATTGAATGTTTCTATTATACTTTCCGAAGCACATTCCTCAAAATGAAGTTTTTTTTTAATTTGGTGGAAATCTTTCATCCAATCATATGGAAAATTAAATATGTAGGTACTGAATTCCTAAAGTTTCAAGCCTAATTGAAAATTTAAATGTTTCAAGCTTAATTGAAAAATGAAATACCGAATTCCCAAATGTTTCAAGCTTAATTTATTCATCCGTGATTGATTCATACCACTCAATGACCGAAACGCAAACAGTGTGTAATACGAGAACATGACATGTTGGAGAACATGCCTGATCGATAATCCATTAACAGAATATCGCGTAGCCACGCATTAAATATTGATTCTTCGGTAATCGGTTTACTTAACAACTCTTCGCGTCTACCTATCACCATTTTTTCGTATTTTTCTAATATGAATTTAAATAATTTTCTCGTGGGCATAAAATACAATAATCGAAGGTGTCGTCAAAACCGCGAATGTCCTATTATTTTAGTGCACGCATTAAATTTTGGGTTTCTCATTGGCTAAGGTGGCCCTAAAACGGCAACAAGCGGCCGAGGACACCATAGCCCTCCACCTAGCTTCAGCCCAATGCGGAAAATCCCTAGAGCACCTTCCACCTGGAAGGATTTTCGGTATGAAAATTTCCTCCCCGGTCCTGGACCAGAAGGACTTCGCGAACCAAACCGGCCAAACCAAAGAGGTCTCCGTCAGTTCTGCGTCCATCGACATGCTGTCGAAGTTGTTCCCTAACAGGAAGAGGTCGGTTCTTGAGCTCGTGTTGAAGCGTTGCAACCACGATCTGCTCAAAGCCATCGAACACTTCAACATGCAGAAAGATGGGAAAGCGCTCGATAGGAAGGAGGAGGTTCACTCTGCTTTCACTCCCGTCAATAAGCACAGCCAAATGCACGCTAATCCTTTTCCCTTTTTGATTTGGAATCCCAGGCCCATTTGGTCGGCCCCTGTTTACGTGCCGTCCATTTGCGATTGCGACCAGTGCAAACCGAACATTTATTCGTTGGCTAACACGTTGATTTAAAATTTAAAAAAAAAATCATTAACATTGAAGTTTGCCAAAAAGCTTTCTAGTCGACTCAACCGAAGACTTTCAGTTTAGATTCCATCATAATTTTACACGAACCTCTTTGTTGTGAATTGTGCCTCAAAGGCAGTACAATTATTTCTTTTTTGTAAATTGCATGAGAATTTTTTGTGTGGAATAAAATTCGCCTGCATAAGAAAGTTTATACTTGACCCTTGAAGTTACAACACGGACTTACTAGAAAATTACTAATCGAATTATTAAGGGGTAGTATTTAAAATTATGTATGTCCAAAGACTAAATAATTCATATTGGTATTTCTTATGATAAAAAAATTATGATAATTTTCTTAAATTAGTAAACAAATTTAAATTTGAATTCAACAGCGAAAGGTGATGAAAAATGAATAACAGGAAAAGTTTTAGTGAAACTACTAAGCACTAAGTTATTTACGGGAGGTCTGGACAAGTCTGATAAGCGAATTAGGCGAGGGAGAGGCGCTCAATCGGGAAATTTCAATTTAAAATCACTTCCTGATAATTTACCGCATCCCCTCTTCGCCAGCCCTTCAGGATGGACCAGATGGGACTTCTTCGCAGTCGGTGTTTAGTGAGGTTTTGGCACAGTTTAGGTGGAAATGCAGGCCCTGAGGAATTGCTACCACGGGATAGAATTTCCCATACTGGTCATAGTGTATTTGTCTTTTCTGATCGATAACATCCTCCTCACGGTCATCGGTGAGTTGAAGAATACAACAATGAAAATTGTATGTGTTGAATCCTAGTCTGTGGTTAGAGTAAGTTTTGGTCGCAAAGTACCACGGAGGCTTAGGAAATTGATGTTTTTAGTGCCGATTATTCCCGATTACTTACTATCATCGTGGAACGGGACGGAAACGGAACTTTTACCGCCGAAATCTTTGAGTCCACTCCAACGCAAATTCAAACACTTAGACGAGGAGAACGGCCTCTTAGGCACCCTCTTGGCTTCTAAGGCCTTCATCCAGTTGATTTGCACTCCAATTTTCGGCTGCATCACGAAGAGGATCGGCTACGACAAGCCGATGTTGTTAGGTTCTGTGTCGATGTTGTTTGCTTGTTTACGTGAGTACAATTTTCCATTCTTTGGTGAAGTCAAGTAATCTTCGCCTAATTTCCACTGCTCTTGGAAAGTGTTCGCCTTCGGGAACGTCTACGCTTCATTGGTGATCGCCAGAGGTCTTCATGGCATCGCCTCCGCGGCGATTTACGTCAGTGGTATGAGTTTGCTAGCTCAGGAGATTCCCTACCAACTGAGATCTCGCCTGATGCCCATTGCTTTCGGGGGAATTGCTGTCGGAGTGCTCATAGGTTATCCTTTGGGCGGAGCAGCTTACCAACTGATTGGGAAGTCTGCTCCGTTTATACTTCTGGCGTTTTTCATTACTGCAAACATTGGTAGGTACCACCAAAGACTAGGATAATTTAAATAGGACTTTGGTACCACTTACCGTATAGACTTACCATATACACTGACCGTGAACACAAAATTGGAAATTTATTGTGGAGGCCGGAAGACCATCAACATACAGCCAAATTAGAATTGAAAATTTTAACGATTCACAGGATTGCAATTAGTGTTCAAATCGAGAAACAGATTGTACGTGCAGAACGATCAGCTCCAGTGTTACATCGAAGGTGGAACTGTTTTCGGTCACGCGGGGATTTTCATTGCCACGGGAGCAATTTACCTAGGGACTTCTTGCATGGCCATTTTGGAACCGTGCGTGCCTATATGGCTTCTGGGCAATCTGAATCCTCCTCCATCTAGGTGGCAATTGGGTGCCATATTCATCCCAGATAGCATCGGGTACTTCATTGGGACTCATTGTGCAGGTTGTGAGAATTTCTATGGTGACGTAAAAATGGGGAAAAACAGCTGATTCACGTCTTCCTCAGGCTTCATCCCCATGTTAACCTGGAAGACCGCCCTGTTAGCCATGGTCGTAACAGGCCTCAGCTGTTGCTCATTACCGAACATAACTTCCATCAGCGAGTTAGCCGCACCACATTTTGGTATTGGTCTTGGTGTTGGAGCCATAGACGCGACGATGGTACCATTTTTGGCCAACTTCGCCAACAGCCAGGAGAGTGGACATTACGGCTCGATTTACGCCTTACAACAAGCCGCTGTTAGTCTGGCTTACTTATTCGGACCTCTCTTAGGAGGAATGCTGGTGCCACGTATAGGATTCCCTTGGTTGATGCGTTTTGCTGGCCTGTTGAACATCATGTACTGTCCGATTTTGTCGCAGTTGAATCAAGTTTGAATTAGGCCTTAGTGTGCATTCAATCCATGATCCTTGAATAAAGACCATGTGTATTTATTGATGTTTTATCACAGACCTTACCGTGTGAAAGTGATGTCGTGGGAAAGATGAAGGCGACGTCGTGTCATGGGTAAGACAAAGGTGTTGTCGTGAGACGATGATGTCTTACGAAGGATGAAGATGATTAATGAAACAGCCATGGAAAATTAAGAATGATTTAATTCTTTACATCAAAACAGAACGGCTATTTCAGCCGTGGAAAATACTTCAGAGAAAATCCTCTTTGAATACTGCGAACGCTCAGTACGACAACCACTAACGCATCTTACAACTTGAAGCGCCATATGGACAGTGGCCGCTGGAATACTGTGATTTGGCTTTGTTCTTTCCCTCCTATCACGAACATGTACAATGGGACGTGTCCCGTTTCCCTACAAACTACGCTATCAGTTACATTCTTAACCAAATTAACCCCATTTTCCACCCTGCCGGCGCTGCTAGCCCTGTGCTTCCTCTGGCTGTCATTAGGGCAAACCACGTTCCTAGGGGTGTGCCTGTATAGAACTTTGGTGTTGTTCGAGTATACGCCATCGACATTCTGCAACTCCAGCACGTTCTCCTCATTGTACCTGTTCTCTTGGAACTCCTCCATCAAACTATCAGCCGTGCTGCTGATGCTGCTCAAGCTGTCCTTGTTCTTCTGCTGAGAGCCCTTGGGGTCTACCCCAACGTAATTCGGGTTGCAGAATCCGTATATTTCCTTAGGATCTTCCTGTATACCAGCTGCTGGTGCGATCTTGTTGCTGATGACCGAATACCTGTTGACTGTTTCAATACTCGCGTAGTCCGAAGTGGAAGAAATATTCTCGTTGGATAAACGAGCGTTCTCGCAATTGAGCCCTTTGGCCGTCAGGGAGATGCTGGGGTCTTTATCTATGTAACCCAAATGGGAGTTGTAGCTGGTGCCTCTCTTGAACGGCTCGTTCTTGCCTTCATGCTCTTCTTCAATAGGGACGAATTGCTCGCCCTCGAACGTGGTAACTTCAGACATGGAAAAAGAAGTCTCCATGCTCATCAAGGAGAAATTTGGCACAGACACGGGATCCCTGGGCAATTTTCCCCCAGACTCACAAGGGCTCTTGTCTTCTCCGGGAAGAAGCGGAGAAACGTCCCTTTGCTTCTTCTTCAAACTGTAAGAAGACTTGGATTTTACTATGTTCTTGTGGTCTTTGCCGTTCTCCTCTTGGTGTCCAGCCGCCTCCTTCCTCAAGAGGCTCTCCGTGCTGTCCGTGGTGTAACCAGACAGCACGGTGTAACTGCATTTGTTGTTCCTCAGCGTCATGTTGAGCTGGGACAGTTTGGAGATTTCCTGCAAGAACCTGGTCTTGTTGCTGCCGTTGGTTTTGCCATCGGCAATCTTCCCGTTCTCACTGCCATCGACGTAATTTATTTCGGAAGGTTTGAAGACGTAGGTCTTCTCGGATGGACTGATCTTATTGCCGCAGAAGTAAGAGGGTGCTTTTCCGCTTCTGTCCGCGGAAAGTCCACTCCTCGACCTGATTTTCGCCCTGTGCTCTTCGGAGTTGATGAGGAGGTGCGACACGAGAACAGCCACGCTCTCGGTCCTAGGGGATGGTTTGACTCCTGGGGTTGGAATTTTCTCCCAGAGTTCGGTACCTGCAGGAAGTTCCAATGCATGATTACGTAGGAAGAGTAACATTACTTTATACAACAGAATAATTTATAAAAGGTTACGTACGGAAGTGAAACTTCCAGACATCATTGTTGGCATGACCGTCCTTCTCCCCTCCGAACAGGACGATGGAAGAAGGCGTGTGGCAAGCAGCGTGGCTGTGCAAAGCTCCTGGGTTGTGTTTGGTTTTGATGTTGAACCAAGTCCTCGATCTGATGTCGTACTTCCAAAAGTCGGACCTCTCGTTCAAATCGGTCATGCCGCCATAGATCCAGATGCAGTTGTTGTGGAAAACTGCGGAGTGCTTGTGGCGCGGGGGCGGCAGAAACTCCGAATATTCCTTGTTGTTTGAGGTAGATAGCAAATGCCAGGATTCGGTCTCTGCATTCAGTAATGTAACTTCGTTGTAAAAGCACTTACTTTATATGAGCACTGGATGTCAGTATTATAGAATTAATTATTTTTAATCAATGACTATGCCATTTCAACTTCAAATTAGATTTAAACAACTTCAAGACCCAATTTTCAGTTGAAAATGTGTAGTATAAATTTATCGTAAGTTCTGTCAACGTACCAAAATGGAACTCCCATAATTCCCCACTAGAACCCTTCAAATCTTGGTAGCCACCGTAAACGTACATGAAACCATTGTGGATAGAAGCTGAATGTCCTCTACGTCCTTTAGGCGTTGCAACCCCTAAAAAGCAATTGATTTATTGTTGACAAAACTAAGATTGTTCACGTTTTGGCGTTTCAATTTGATATACTGTATCGATTTTTACCCTTCTTTGGCCTAATTTTCTTCCAAGCGTTCAGTTTTATGTCGTAGGCCCAAAGGGGTGTCTCCGTTCCTGCGGAAAACCCGACCTCTCCGCCGAAGACGTAGATGACATCTTTGCAGCAAACGGCTGAATGTTCTTGCAAATTCGGGAGTTTTTCTCCCGTTGGTTTCAGCTGTTGCCACTTTGAGCTGACTACAAGCAGATTGGTTGAATTAAATTGTCTTTATCTATGCTATAGGACATGTATGAGTATCAAATACCTAGACTATATTTCCAGAAATCCTTCAGTGGTAAATTTGCGTTCCTTCCGCCCAAAATATAGATGTATTCTCCTACGAGCGTGGCACTGTGTTTAGTCCTTGCCGATGGAAGAGGAGATTCTGCGTGAGGTACTATAGCATTCCACATGCTTAATTTTTATCCTGCAAAAACGTATCAGTTTGAATCTTCAACATAAAAATGTGCCCTGTAAGGTTTCCATAGTCACTGAAACGAAAATATTTGTTCGTGGAATATTATTAGCTATTGTAGCTGTTTGAAGATTTCAATGATTCGTGGAGTTTGCAAAGGAAATTTTGGACTTACCTGTAGAATTTATGTTCTAGTAGAATGTAAACAATCACAGTGTCATGCTTTGCAGTATTTACTGCTCATTTTGCAACCCTTGGAATGCGTGCGCAAAGTCGGAAGTCTATTGATTTTGCCCTCACCCCCGCACAGTCGCCGTAAGGGTTGTGTCCGTACTTCCTGCTCACCCTGTCGATGGTGCGTTCCCTTAGGGTTGAGGGGGCGGATTAATTAACAATTTTTCATATAGGTTCAGATTTTGTATCTGAAATTTATATAAAGGCCAAATTAAAATAATAATAAAATTTAAATAATAATAAAATTTAAATAATAATAACATTTTAATAAAATAATAAAATTAAAATAATAATAAAATTAGAATAATAATAAAATTAAAATAATAATAAATTAAAAATAACAATAATAATTCCAGACTCAACACATATTATAATTTATTAATTTATGAGTTCTTAATATCACAGGCAATATATAGTACATTTACAACACGAAAATATTTACACCTCATTTTCGTTCGGTTTTCGGGAATCCATGCGAACCTAGCGGGTACAGTTAATTTCAATATAATTTCGGTTCGCACTCGCACAAGTGATCGGTTACATATCGTTGACCGTTTACACAGTCCGTACGTATTATTTTAATTTCTCGCAGAGACAAGACTCTGTCTTTTTTTTTTCTCGAGGTTCCATACAGTTTAGAGGCCATTTAGTAACATTGATCGAATGGAAATCATAGGGAACAATCAAACACGTCATTCCTTAATTTTAACGACAGTACTAGTTTTAGGAGTTTGTTCGATGGAACGATGGAAGATAGAAGTAACATTTGGTGGCTTGATTCAGGTTCCGAGTATTATAATTTGACTAGGACGTGGCGCCATTTCCTCAAAGAAATTTCAAAACATATTTTAGGCTTGTATTCCTCAAAGAATTTTCAAGATATATTTTCAACTGAAATTTTGCGAAGCCTCGCGTAAAACAGTCCAACTGGTTACATCAAGCGAACTAAACGTTTCCAATATCACCGCTTTTATACTTTATTGTAAAATATGTTTTTTTGTTCAATAATTGACTGGAAGAATATAATGTATAAATCGTATATAAAATTTAAATCCTATCCTTAATAATATAGTTTTTTTACGAGTACAATAGCTTCATATGTCGTAATATTGAACTATCAACTATGACGCAGAGGTTACGGATACCCTCCGCGATAACACACAATTAATACGTCCCGTTTTTTTTTTGCTTCGTTAAGTTTACTCATAAGTAAATGCTCATTCGCGTGGAACAGGATAATAACCACGCGAGTTCAGCCGCCATCAATATCAGTTAGAAAATAATTATTTTGGTCCATTTAAATCCGATTATTCATTGATCAACGCTTCATGATAATTATTGACAACGACATCGAAAAATTCCGTGAGGATTATACCGGTAGTCTTGCGTGTCGACCTTTGCCTTTGAGTATTGTGGGTTCATCAGGTTCCTGCTGTTCAACATCTGCCCAACGTAGATGGATTGTGTTCAAGATTCGTTTTATAGCATGCGTTGAAGACATCATTTTCGTTGGATACATCCATTTTAATGGAAACATCCATTTCATAAGAAATATCCATTCCATAGGAAACATCCATTTCATAAGAAACATCAATTTCATAAGATACAGCCATTCTCATAGGGTACAAGCTTTTCATTGTATTGATCAATTTCATAAGATGTGTCAGATACATACTATAACGAATCGTATTCTCCCTCTGTCCCAAATTATGGCGGATATCAACAACGTTGCCACCTCATAAACGACTGTCTTAGTAAGTAAATGGGAGAATCATCGAACAGGGGTAATTGAAATCTTCAAAACGATACTTTTGGCAGGTAATGGATCGATTGTGTGCAGTCGTGATGTGCCCCATGACTTGAATCAAAGGGAGTTGTTGATTTGATAACAACCTGGTGCGCTTATAATCTGATCGATTGGTTCGTCACGGGCATGCCGTTCCTCACGAACGTTTCCCCCACGTCCGTGAACATGGTGAAGTTCGAACGGGAGCTCATGGTGAGGGCGGAGGTAGACAGGTCGACTTTGCTCACCAGTGGTCCTATCTCGCACTCCTCCTCGTTGTTGGGACAGACCATGGAGCCGGCCGCGTTCTTCGTCCTCGAGGAGCCTCTCTTGTTCCTCCTGGGGAAGACGCTGTTTTCCATGTGCAGCACCGCGTTGACGTCCTTCTTGGCGGCGCAGGTGCACGCCTTGAGGAAGCTCTTCTTGAAGTTGTCGCTGAGGAACGCGTAGAGGATCGGATTGATGGCCGAGTTGGAGTAGCTCAGGCAGGAGGCCAAGAGGTGGACCACTATGAAGGACTCTCGGTCGGTGTCGGCGGAGAAGAGTATGGCGATTTGGGATATGTGGTAGGGGAGCCAGCAGAGGATGTAGACCGTGACCACCGTGAGGACTAGGTTGGTGACTTTTCTGTGGGAGCGCTTCTTCTCTTTGGATTTGTTTTGGGGGCCGACCGTCTTGAGTTTCCTTATGACCAGGCAGTAGAAGACTAGGATGAGGCAGAGGGGTGTGGCGAAGCTGAAGACGAAGGTGTAGAGGGTGAAGGTGGTGGCCGCCGCTCTGTCTAGTTCCGTCGTGTTGGAGCTGTCCGTCCAAACTACTTGGCAAGATTTCGTTTGGTTGTCTCTGTCGATTTCTTTGGATCTTATGATGATGGGGATCATGAGGAGGATGCTGCAGATCCAAGCCGCTATGGAGACCACGTTGGAGATCAAGGGGGTCCTCCATTTAGGGGAGGAAATCGGGTGGCAGACGGCTATGTATCTGTCCGCGCTCATGATGAAGAGGAATATGCTGCTGGTGAACTGGTTGATGCTGGTCAGGGTGAAGTAGATTTTGCACATCGCCTCCCCGAAGATCCAATAGCCCTTGACCATGGTGACTATGAGGAAGGGTATGCCGATGAGGAAGCACTCGTCTGCTATGGCCAGATTGAGGATGTACATGTTGGTGACGGTCTGCATCTTGGAGAAGCGCACCACCACATAGATGACTAGGGTGTTGCCCAGGAGGCCTATGATGCAGACGACGGCGAAGACTATCTCTTGGGCTATGAAGGCGACGTACGCTATGTTGTTCGTCGAGACGGTGCCGTTCATTTTCGCCGATTCACATGCTCCCACTCAGGTTTCCCTACAATGCGGAAAGTTGGCATTTCAGTAGGTACCGCAGCGCCAGCTCAAACCGTCAAATGCTACCATGGACGCCGGACGTACTTAGGCATCCTACACAGCATTTTCATTTTCGTAACAATCTAATCTGTCTTCGGCCATAATCGCGTTAAGTGCGCAGCACCAGCCCGAGTCCTCGGTGAGTTGTTTAGGCTAAATTGATTCCAATTGTTACCATTACCGACTTTATTGCATCGCACCGTCGCGCCAACGCTCTAAATTGAACGGTCTAAATCGGGGAATGCGCATTCCCTAGGGATAACTGGACGAAGTTTCAACATAATTCCTCCAAAAAGGTCAACCTTCTGTACTTCGGGCTTCGGTTACAAACTGATGCTCCTTATCAATAAATGACGTGCCGCTGTTAACACGATATAAAAACTCTAATCACAAACAGTCCGGCAGACTTTGAAGCTGCATTGCATTAAACGGCTCGAGTATCGATATTAATTCGGCAATATGCGACTGAACATCGCGAGTCATGAATTCTAATCTAAGGAGCGGTAGGTCTATTTTTAAACTCTTTCAAAGAGGCCCCTTTTTTATTTTCCTTCCCAAAAAAAAAGAATTTATTAATAGTTCGCCCAATTGGGCCAGTTTTCATTTGATTTAGGCAAAAATTACGACAACCACAACTGTAGTGCTGAGGTCTAAATTTTCCCAGATTGCCCCCGAAAATGGACCATTCTCTCTACGATAACGTATCCCTCAGCGACAACTTCAACAGCACCGAGTACAGGCACGTCATAGAAGTTAGGGATATAGTGGTGGAGATCCTGATCCTCCTCGGAGTCGCAGTCAACTCCCTGATCATATATCTAATTTCCGTGGACAATTCCCTGCACTGCAAGAGGAACATCCTCCTCCTCAACTGGTGCGTGGCCGACTTGCTCTACCTACTGGCCAACACCACCACCTTCGAAATAATAGCGTACCTCGTGCACGGCGGCTACTTGAACAGCATCGTCTACTGCATGCTGTACGACATCCAAAACTTCCTTCAGTGCGTGTGCATCTCCATGCTCCTCATCCTCTTCATCGACCGCTTCTACCAAAGGGTCACCCTCAGAACCCTACCATTCATTTGGCTCATCTACTCCGTCATCATAGTCGCGGGAATAACGGATTGCGCTTTGAAGCACTACGTCTTCATCATCAACTTCGTCTTATTCCTCAACGCCGTCACCCTCTTCCTGGCCTACATATTCAAAATATGCCTGTTCATAGTCCGAAGACTGAAGCGAAAAGAGGTGAAGTTCGACCTGAGGAACATCATAACCACCTCATACGTATCTAGTTACTTCTTCGGACTCGTGTTCTCCATCCTCCTCGATTTCTTCTACCACGTACCCGCTCTATACGTGCTCTATCAGCTTGCTTACGCCTTAGGACACTGCTCCTCCAGCTTACTCTTCATCTTACTGTTCAAATTCGACCAGCAGTTCAGATTCGCAATACTAAAACTGTTCAGGTTCTACGGGGACGAAAACCTGAGCAATATTTCCTTCAGCAATTTGGACGATCCAGAAAAGAACTAACTTTCCTCTAAGCGAATTTAATTTAGACATCACTATTATTCGTTTTTTCCCTTAAGTCTACGCATTTTCCCCTAGACTAGCACCACAATTTTGTTGAATAAAACTATACAACTCTACTTGTGTTTCTCTTTCCCTATTCGGTTTTTTCAATCCCTCTCCCTATGAATCCTTCCATGCCAATCCTACCCATCCTTCTTCCTATCCATCTTTCTATCAGTCTCCCTATCTAGCAATTTCCCCTCGGACTACACCCCCTCGTCCCTAACAATTCCCAACCCCAAAAATTACGAACGGACCTCTTCCTCCCGCAAGGGTGGGATTAATGGGAGGCCGAATGCTTGATTTCCTTCGCCTTTTACGGCCGATCCCGTGTGACCATCAAACGCACCGGATAACACCCAAACGCCGCCACCCCCTAACGATAAATGAAAGGTAAGGCAAAAACTCACCGGAAATTCCGCCCCCGTTCCCGTGATATGTCTGATCACTCCAGCTCGGACTAATATTAATGGATTAGCGCATTAAAATATGTAGTCTACAACTAATGTGTGCTTTCAACTGTGTATATCACAAAGATTTCCAGACGCGCATGCGCCCCATCCCCTTTGATTGAACGATGAGGGTGGAAATTGATAATTCCTTATTAGTCCTATCTGCAGGAAGGACATCCCCATCTGTATGTGTACACTTCTTGATTAACAGTCCAATAAAATTGCGTCTCGGACGGAGTGGCTTTCCACCCACTTCTCATCACGTCGACGTCAAAGCATTTTTTTCTTGCAATACAAGAAAATTGTTTCTTGGACTCCCTACAAAAGTCCTTTTTACGAAATTTCTTGCTGTCCCCAACCCATCGAATTTCCAAAATAAAAACGAATCAGTAACTATCAACTTAGGTAAAACCATACATCAGGTAAAACTCGAACTTGGCCAACATTTTATGAAGTCTATTTAAACGAAGGAATCCCCAAAGTGGAATCGCAAGAAATTCCCACAACACAAGAAATTTTCGTTTCCCTCACACCAGAAGTTTTCAATATTCCTCCCCCTCACAAGAAATTCCCAAAATGGCAATGATAAAATAATTTTTATCTAATCACAAGTTCACGTTATCTCATGGACGTATAAGGGAGTCGCCGTGCTGTGCAGATACCATCCGCGCCACAAGCCGAATCGATATTTTGGGGCATCTGTGCGGTGGCGGCCCGATGGAAAGGCTCTCCTTTCCTCCAGCATTTTCCCAGTGAGTATGAAAATCCACACCCGCAAATCGCCTCCACAATAAAAACCCAATCAACGGGTGGATCCAACCCCAACGTGCAACCCCCGGCATTCATGAAATTGCAGGTGGAGAACGCACCGGCGTTAAAAGTGATGCGATATGACGAAACCGCCGAGCGAAAATTTACCCACGGTGAAGCTGGTCGTGGTCGGAGACGGTGGAGTTGGAAAAAGTGCGATTACCATACAATTCTTCCAGAAGCTTTTCGTAACCGACTACGACCCCACCATAGAGGACAGCTACTTGCAGCATGTGGAGGTCGATGGTCAATGGTGCATTCTGGACGGTATTTGCATTGACCTTTTCGTGATTTTTTATTTACATAACTGACTGGGTAGACAGAGATTCTCTGGTTCACTTTATTTTCACTCATTTAGTTTAGTGATGTGGTGTGAACTATTTTGAGTTTTCAACCAAGCACGTCCAATTAAAACTGCAACTCTGCCTTCAGTGTTGGACACGGCAGGCCAAGAGGAATTCAGCGCCATGCGGGAGCAGTACATGAGAAAAGGGGACGGTTTCCTCTTGGTCTATTCAGTTACCGACAAGAACAGTTACGACAATATAATAAACTTCCACACTCAAATTTTAAGAGTGAAAGACAGGTAAATTTGGCTACAATCTCCCAACCATCCTACTGAAGGAACTCTTTGCGCAGGGACGTCTACCCCATGCTGTTGGTAGCCAATAAAATTGATTTGGTTCACTCGAGGAAAGTTACGGAAGAGCAAGGTAGAGAGTTGGCTTTCAAACTGGGGATTCCTTACATCGAGACGAGTGCCAAAGATCCACCACTTAATATTGACGCAACATTCCATGAAGTAAGAATTTCAGACAATATGGGCTTTTGAAGAGAATATATGCTCTTTTATAATTACGTTTTGAAGAGTATGAGAAATACAACATATCCTTTGAACAGCATTCTGTGGTAATGTAATTATTTAAGTAGATAATTGAGGAAAATTTTCCTCAGGTCGTCCGCATAATCCGCCAACAGCCAAACAGCGATAACGACAAGAAAAGGAAGCGCAATTTCAAATTTCTGAAGAAATGCGTAATCATCTGAGCTGGACTCGAGGCCTAAATCGTGGAAAAAGTATTGCTCTTTCCATGCCTAAGTAGTACGTAAAGCTGGATGGAAAACAGATTATTTTTCGGTGTGTTCACTTTCCGTGCGCTTCTTTTAACGTTATTCGAGGTTCGGAGAGAAAAAGGAGGAGAGAACAAAGCGAAATAGGCGATATATTTGGAGACGAATAAATTTTGCTCTAGTTTTATAATCGTTTTGTACTCATATTTTCAATACATTTATTCGTTATAAGAGGTCCTTCATTTCGTCTGATTCCACACAACGAACCGAAGAGAAGGGCCCATCGTCATTTGAAGTCGAAACTCACAGATTTTCGCTTGGGCCTCATCTCTATATCCCCTAATGTAGTTAGGCTGTCCTCCCCGTTCAACCCGTTTTTCGTGTTAAGAATGTCTTGGAGTTTCTGTAAAATTCATTCACGTGAATGGGACAATCTTCGGACTCTTCGAATTTACGGACCCCCTTTTTCATGGACATGCGTACGTTGTAGAAGAAGAAAAACGGAATAGGCAGCAAAATAAGAATAGCAAGGGCAGCCAATACGCAGGCGGTGGTCTGATCTAAAGGTTGAACAGTTACGTAGTACATCACCAAATTGCACTGGAACATTATGATTACTATTTTCAAAGGGTAATAATAGTTTATTAATAGTTCACCCATTTGGGCATTCAAAGAGTATGATATTTGTAAGTGCGTGAAAAACAAATTTACCCACCGCCAGTAAAATGGGTATCACAAACCACATTACTTTGAAGTACATCATTGGATGGAATCCCAGCATGAAGAATATGTCGTTGGAGAACTTGGTTATTCCGTAGAAATACGCGATGGCCACGAATTTCAATATCAAAATTGGAACCAAACACATTCCGACAAGATGTGCATCAATGGCGCAAACGTAGTATTCGAAGCCCTAAAAACGGAATGATATATTCTTACGGACCAAACGATTTCTTTTACCTTTACGGAGAAGAACGTGCTGATAATGAAGCAAACCCCACAGACGGCGATGTTGATGAAAATCTTATTCTTCTCTTTGATACGAAACAACTGGTAGAAAGTCAGCACAATAATTTCGGTAAACCAAATCTACAATAAGAAATCGTTTTTGTTTCTGTCTTCGTCTTCGTCTTCCTCATCGTCTTCGTCTCCAACTTCGTCTTCATTTCCATTTTCGTTAAGTTAGGTGATTAGTGGGTAATTTTCTTATTCACTCACCAAAGATAGGAATCCAGTGAGGAATAAAATTAGAAAAAATATCAGAGACGTCGCATGAGAAATTCCATGCGGTAAGGACATGAATACTTGAGTAAATAAGGTGTGTGCGTGAATATCTGCAACGACAAACATTTAATAAAACATTAACGAAAATTAGTCTAAGTATAAAACTCAAGCTAACTCCAACATAATAAAATGTATAATTTTAAAACATAATAAGTTATGATGCTTATGATATTATGCTCCCTATCGCAATGATGCGCTGAATTTGCTCACTCTCGAGTGAAGGTGTCGACGTATACAAGTCGATCAGTTCGATAACAGACGAATTTATATTGTACGCCCTTATTCCCAAACCGTTGAAAACTATCCCAGCACTGAATATCGAAGTCACTAATGTTATCATAGTTAGGACGAAGCAGTCTGTATGTGCGGGACTATAGAATGTCGTGCAAGATCCGTGCATCAGAAGAGGACCAGCGCCTAAGCCGTGGCACATGATTATTTGGTGCATCACCGACACCCAAGTGACTGTAGTGAATTGTTCTGCCATCGGCTCCGCAAAAAGAGCGTGTATTCCGTCCGTAGCGCCGGGCATCGACAATGTTACGAAGAAAATCAACAATATGACGAAGAAAACGGTAGGGGCGCCGATCAAGAAGGGCTGAAGGAAGTCGGAATTAAATTCGGATGGCTCAAAATTGAATTTCAATATCAAAATTATTAGCAAGATTTTGGAGGAGACAATTCACCCATTTGATCCGTCGAATTCCCTTCATGATAAAAACGCACATAACCGCCCATAAGTACAGAGACACCCTAATGTTGCGCCAATTTAGGGCTTCTGGATGGGTTTTGCCTTCTTCTTCAAAAGTCAAAATGCTCTTTCTAGAATTTAAAGCCACAAAATGCTCCTAATCAATTCCCCTTATAATCTACAAACTCATGGTATCTGTATTCCGGAGCTTCAACTATAGTAGTGTTAGGTGCAATTTTGCACTGTTTATCTTTCTGGTCGCAGATTCCGTATTTCAAAACCGGCGATGTGTCGAAAGTTGGAAACATGTACAAATACGTGTAAACGTTGAACACGTTATAATAAGTAGAGACGATGATGCAGTATAACGCCATCGAGTACGGGATGCCTTGAATAAATCAATCGTAAAAATAAGGAATAAAAAATAAATAGACAATTTGTTCTAAAAATTTTAAATAAATATTAGGAAAATAAGAAATTTAATAAGAAACTTTTCACCCAATACCTTCAAAAATGGGAGAAATCCAGAAAGTCCTCAGAAATCTATACGTAGAACACTGTCCTAAGGACACCTCGAATGCTACCATAGCCGTTCCTACAACCACCGTGGTGGCAATGTAAGGGTAGAGAAAATACGTGCCACCTCCGTAAATGACGCAAGCCGGAAACCTCAGTATGTTCCCCAAGCCAAGACAAAACGTTAGGGTGGTCAAGAAAAATTGTCGCCTATTCTTCCAATGGTCGCGGTCCACGTTCAAGAACAACTTTAAGAAGTTGAGTGGACATAGAAAAATTTACGAACACTTCGTTTTGAAAACGATAAAAGTACAGCAACTTCAACTTAAAGAGCTGTTATTCGCATGGGAATAATTTTAACAATAGATACTCACAACCGATAAGTCGTAGGTGCTGTATAAACTGGCTTCTTCGGTTTTATGCAGAAAACCCTCCCTGATCTAAAAACATCAACATTTTCATATAAAAATTGGTTCGAATTAACACTGATGGAACAACACCCGTTCTTTTTCTTCGTCGGTTGATGCATTCCTAAATTCGTCGAACAGCCTCGATGCGCTCATTATTCCCCAATTGAAAATAAAAGATGACCAAAATTCCAAATTCAACACAATTTTAGTTCAATTGGGTGAGTATTTAAATTTTTAAAAACCCATTTTCTCGACTTTTAGTTTCAACGTCAAAGAGTCAGAGTGACATTCATCCACTGTTTTATTTTTTTGCTGTTGAAATCTGTATTTTTTTATACTGCTCACTGTTATTCCGTTTGTTTTTTTTAACTTCAATATTTTTATTAACAATCTGCGCTTGAAAACATATACTCATCTTAATCGAATTACTTAGAGGCATGATCTTTGGATCATGCATAAAGGGAAAATGTTTAGAACAGTTTTAAAAAATGCCGCGAAAAAAAGAAAAACCGCGAAAATTCAAATTAACCGGTAGTTCAACTCCCCCTCCGCAATAGATAGCGCGCGCGCACGACGCTCATATCAACCGAAGCAACTACGCACTCTATCGCTTGAATGGTCTATTTCAGGAACGTCATCTGTCAATTTAATTTATTATTTCTATTATTTAAATAAAATAACTGATTTTTGTAATATTTTATTGCTAATTATCTATTCCTGACAAAGCGCGTACTATTCTCATAGCGTTTAAAGCGATTTCAACTCAACTGAATCCATTAAATGACGTTGACACTTGTGAACCAGCCTTTTTCACGGATAACGAAACGCGATAGATGGCCAACCCCGAGAGCGCTTTTTATGCGCGCCACCATGCTGCCATCTGTGCTCATTTCTCCCCAAGTACCGGGGAAGTCGCGACTTCACAAACAGTGTCCTAAGTTCATTTTCCCTCAAACGTCAAATTTTGACAGTTGCGTTGTGTCAAATTTTCGAGAAGGTTATGTTTTTAAAAACTTGCGCTGATAAATGATAATCGTAAAACGAGGACCGCGGCACTGATTTCGGACGAATGCGTGATGTTTATTTAGCTGTGATTTGCTACGTTTATTGATATGACACGATTGTTCTAGTTTTGAAGTTTGTGAACGATGGCAACGTTCAGTGCACTGCAAGAAGGACCAGTTAATGCTCTAGCATTGAATCGGGACAATACGCAGGTGGCTATAGGCGGGAGAAATGGTATGAGGATTCACTTGCATTGCCACATTCGTATTTTCCTAATTTTAACATTGCATTTCGATGCTATATGTGATGACTTACCGAGAGTTCTGTATGCTTTTTAGTCTTATTTATGACTTTCGTAATTGTATCTGCGAAGTCTGTATGTATTTTGTAAGATTACTATATTTTTCTTCATCCCTCTGCGGTAAGATTTGTGTCGTCATTAAACATTCGTTGTTTTGGCATGGGACCGACGATGCGGAATGTCGGGGCTGTGTCGACGTAAGACCGCAAAGCGTTAACGTTGCGGATTCATTTCAGTTCACGTTTAATTTAAATTCGCAATAAAAATTCCAAAAAACGAGCAATTAAGTAAACTGCAAATTTGTTCCAGTTTTTAAAGTATACCAAATTGAAGAGGACGGCTTCGTGGAAGTCTGCAACTTACGAGCGTCGAAAAACCTAAACCTCAGTTTTTCCTGTAACGACGTGGCTTGGAGCACAACAGATGGTAACGGATTTGTAATTTTATACGGGAATTGCGAAGTATCGAGTAATTTTGCAGATCACTACTTGGCGACTGCAGCTACAAATGGACACGTTTGTGTGTGGAACCTCACGAAGACGGGCAAGGCGATGCAGGAGCAGGATTACCAAGAACACAAGAGAACGGTTAACAAAGTGAATTTTCACGTTTCCGAGCCGTTCCGGCTCATTTCCGGTTCGCAAGACGGGACGATGAGATATTTCGACATCCGGTGTAAATCGGCTGCTGCGATTTTCTACAGGCACGTATGAATTTACCGCAGTCCGGTGAAGACCGAATGCGATGCACGGTCCAATATAATTACTCGCTTCCTTAATTTTTTTTAGTAACACAGAAAGTGTCCGCGACGTACAGTTCAACCCACACAATCCGCATTCATTTGCAGCTGTATCGGAAAACGGTAGCGTTCAAATTTGGGATATACGGAAAACTGATAAGTGCATGCAGCAGTTCACCGCTCATAGCGGGCCGGTTTTTGCTTGCGATTGGCACCCTGACGTCACGTGGCTTGCCACGGCGAGCAGAGACAAAACGATAAAGGTTTGTGTGTGAATGGCAACCTAAACGTAAAAAAATCTGTACAAGGAGTAACGTACGTGACTCGTAGTTTGTCTTAATCGATTGCTGATTATTAATTTTATTTAGGTTTGGGATTTGTCCACTAAACCTAGTTTGGAATACATAATACACACGATAGCTTCGATCGGGCACGTTAAGTGGAGACCTCAGCGGAAATATCACATAGCCAGTTGTTCCATTGTGATCGATTGTAGCATCAACATTTGGGATATTCGGAGACCGTACATTCCGTTTGCTTCGTTCAACGAACATAAGGATATAGCGAGCGGTGTTGCTTGGAGGGGCGATCCTCACGTTTTCTTGAGTACAAGCAGAGTGAGTAATCGTGCAATATACAATTAATTATATTTTTAATTATACTATTAATAAATGAAACTAGTACTACATCTGTATTCGTTGTAAAAAAATTTAGGATTACACATTATACCAACATACGTTCAAAGACGCGAGTAGGCCAGCTAGTAAAGCGAATCCTCAAGGCGTGTCCATCAATAAAGGTGAAGATATTATTTACGCGTTCAGGAATGCCGTCAGCAACAACGGGAGAAATTTCATACGGTTGGTGTTTTATTGTGATGAGTTCAATCGAGAAGACCTTTCGATCGAATGTGGGAAACTTTCAGTGTTTGGTGAATTTTTAGAAAAACCTCAGTTTCTGGGGACAACTTCCATCAAGCCACGAGTATGGTGAATCAGTTCCAGAACATTTCGAAGCGGAACCAGGACAGTTTTTATTTCCTCGCGAAGAAATACATCCTCTCGGGGCACTCGTTTCAGGAAATATGCGATCACAATGCGGCCGTTGCTAAAGAACATGGAAAGAGCAGTGTGAGATTACTTCGTGAATTGTTTTCCGTGCATTTCATTTCTGTGCGTTTTTCCCTCTGTGCGTTTTTCACTTGAACGTTGAACGTCTGATTCAGGTTTCGATTTTGTGGCAAGTCATCAAGACGATGTACGGCGAAGAGTACAATCAGTACCAGTACGTTCCTAATACGAGCAACAGCAACATTGTGAATCCCCCGAAAGCGGACTACAAGATAGACTTGCAGCAAAAATCTAAAAGTGAGCGGGAATAAAATAATCATTATGCTTTACTATTTAGCCCTTTAACTACTGGAATAATGTACTTACAACAGCGATAGTTAAAGGGTTAAATAGATTACCGCACACGAAAAAGTAAACGTACTACATCGTAATTTCACGTAGGAGAAATGCCCGTTGTTGGGAATAGTGCAGGTGAGGACGACATCGATGGAGAGGAGAACCAAAACAGTTTTTCCACCATGAAGTTCAAAACCCGTTTTCCCAAGGGTGATTTTTCGTTTGGTGATAGTGATTTGGATTTCGAGCTTGATGCTCTGTGTTTAGTTGGTGAGTTGGCGTTCGCAGCTATGGACAATTTACCACGCGCTGATATAACAATTTTATTTCTATGTATTCGAAAATTTTACTAAGGACCATCTCCTAAAAGTTATTCGACGAAACAGTGAAAGTTTATTACGAGTTGAAGTGTTGATTATTTCTGTGCAGATTTCAGGAACACTTTTCCAATCAGCAACTACATGAAGCAAGACTTCACCCTGCCCAATGAGGCCTTCAATGTGAGGCACGAGATATTGGACAGGTCGCCTCCTCCAGAACAATTTCCAAACCAGAACTCCCCTGACATTACGGATGAAATACAGAGCATATTTGCTGAAGAACCGGCGCCCGGGATACTTTCGGTGTCGAAGGAAATCGAAAAAGAAGTCTGGAACGCCACGAATGTCCTTGTCGATACGTTAAAGTACCATGCGGATATGGGTGACGTTCAGACCGCCTGCACGGTCCTGACCGTTTTGGGTGATCACAATCGGTTCTTGACTTCGTTGGATACTCACATACAGGAGCATTGGATGTTGGGGTACATAGAGCTGCTGAGTCGGTACAAATTGTGGGATGTGGCTACTGACGTGAGTTGAATAGATGACAAATTTTTAATCTACGTGAATTCAATTATTAAAAGTACTGCTTTTACGAATGACAAATTGTTAATCTAAAAATCCACCTACGTGAATCAAATTTATAAGTGAATCGTTGCTTCTTCCCAGTTGATTAAATCATCGTGGATCCCCAGCATATCCCAGCAAAACCAGAGCTCAACCAGGTTCAACACCAACTGCAGCCAGTGCAACAAGCCGCTGTTGAGGGCCGGTTGGTTGTGCGATCGTTGCCACACGTCGGAATACGCGTTGTGCAGCATTTGCCACAACGTGGTGAAAGGTCTGTACGTTTGGTGCCAAGGCTGCTCTCACGGGGGACACTTGACGCACATGAAGGAGTGGTACGCGGAAAACCGGATGTGCCCGACCGGCTGCGGACACATTTGTGAATACGTTTAGTGCGGGTGACTCGCTGGAGTTTGCGTCTAGTCAGAGGTAGTTAGGTTGAAAATGTGCGTCTATTTTCCGACGGTGTCCGTCGTCCCCCCAACGTTGTGAATAATCGAATAAGAGTTTTAAGTTGAATTTGATTTCGATCTGCATCCCACTATGACGAATCGAAGGGTGAAGAAGTACACGATCTCTATGAAACTGAGGACGCTGCAGCCTAAGAACAAACCGGCCATTCCTCCGATGTACACTGAAAATTGGAAATTGGGGGAATACTAAGAAAATTCAGAATTGGAAGTGAGAGGAAAACCGTGGAACCAAATGATAAGAAAGAAGATGAATACACAATTATTGGGAGAATAACATCAGTGAGTAGGGAATTAGAGATACCTAGTAGATCGGTGAAGCCAAAAATCACGTCTCTCTTGAGCCGCATCCTCGGGTACTCCTTCAATCCCCATTGCAAGTTCGATCCGAGGAACCATTCCCTCGTGTCCAAGTGCTCGATAACGTAGTTGACGTCTTCACAATTCGGTAAGCAATTGCATTCTTTCTTCAGCGTCACCAATCGTTCTGCAAAAATTTTATTCAACAACACAGTCGATATTTAATTGTAAAATACAACCTTTATATGCTGCCAAACAATGGAGCCCGCGCACATCGCAAGTTCGATCTCCATCTGAGAAACAAAAAGATCTTTTAAAACTTCAGGGGAGTAAAATAATTTTTTAAAATTAAGTCATCCCAGGAGAAAACTAATTCACCTCTTCTCCTGTAAAAATGCGGAATGCAATTGCACAGTTTGCTGGCCAAGCTCGCTCTGCACTCCATCCTGCACAAGACGAACGAATAAGCAGGGGAATGCTTCAGATCGCTCTCGTCGTAAAATTTGCATTTCCTCTGCGCAATCTTCAAAGACCTCGCCCTCTCGCTCGTGTATAAAGTCAGAGCTGTCAAGTAAATTTGCAGGAAGTATCCGTTCGGGGAGTACAGGACCTTACTGGATATGTCTGCTATTTCGTACGGTCCGTGCAAGTAAATCTGAGGTCGATGCAAATAAATCTCATTGAATGAAACTTAAAGGCCGAAGTAAATAAATCTGAAGGAATTAACTTCAATGTCGATATGAATCAACCCATTCGTCAGACGTTACAACGTGGATATGAATAGGGTTTAATTTTAATTGAACTCACATTAAATCCGGACGACATATTGACTACGTTCGCAAAAACTTCTCCGTCTAAGGGATTTATGTAAAAGGTTTCGTTTCCTTTCACCAAATTCCACTGGTTTGATTGCCAATACCTCAAAATTAAAAAATAATGAAACCGTTTGATTTTATTCGGAATATTTTCATCACAATGCAATACAAAATTTACGAAAGGAATTAAATGTTTTAAAATATAGAGTGTACGTTTCAAACCACAACTCACCCGGGGGAACTGTAAACAGCCAATTGCGAATTAAAAGCGTAGCAAACCCCCATCTCGGTAATGACTTTCTCCAAAGTGTATTGGTGCCCGTTAATTCCGGAATTCGAAACGGACGGCATGAACTCGAAGGCCAACTTCAGAATTATGTCCAAGTAATCCTCACTGCCGATCCCCTCGTAGATCGGGATCTTGTGGAACGTTTCGTAGTTGCCTTCGAGCAGAGCGGTCAGAAATTGCTTGAGCAGAGTTTTGTCGGTGTCTTTGGAATTCGCCACGTACTCCTCCAACAACGGCTCGTTCACTTTGAACGTCGGACAGATGGTGGCTCCGGGAAAAGACGTGTTCCAGGAGAACCTGTCCCGTTCCATCGAAATGACGGTCGGATTTTCTTGATAGCGTGTCAACGTGAGTCCGCTCAAGATGAAGGCTCCGTAAATTGCCGTCGTGACTAGCACGGCCCAAACGAAAATTTCCACGACGTGCCTCCTCCGATCGGCCAAATGATTGAACCCGTGGATCGTGCTTAGTGTTAGGAAAGTGTGGAGGAAATTCAGGAAAAATGCGAGTGTCGAGGAGAGGCGTTTTCGGATGTCCATTTTCTTAGTTTTCACTTGCGCTGAATATTCTTAATTTTCACTTGCGCTGAATATTTGAGCGGTGAGTTTTACCAATGAACAATTATGAATATTCTTTGGTTTTACATAAAACACTCACCCGTACTCAGTGAAACTAGTCTTTTCGAACGAGGATAATGAAATATCCTGCATTGCTTTGAAATTATTGATTGTGTTACGCGTAGCACGATTTCCTTTATTCTGCTTAGATTAGCCAGACTACGAATGAAAAGGGGATGGTGAATTATTAAAAAGGCAACGTTACATTATTAAATAGGCGTTGGGAATTTTCTTTGTCAATGCAAGTTTTCATATCTATTCATATCTGCTATCAAAAATCTTTGCCATTAAGGACAACGCTTACTTTCCATATTCTCCACGAATTTTTTAAATATTTTGTTATGCCCATTCTGCCCCCAAAGTATGCACTCCCTTTGTATAGTATTTTATATTTAGTAATGTACAACATATTTTGGGGAGTGTGTAAAAAACATGCAGAGCGAGTGCGAAACATCCAACAGGAAAGTAATTACTATTTAGAAATTTTAAACAAATTGATTTTATTCCAAACTTTACCAATCCTTCAAATTCAAATCTTCAACGACATCCCTTGCATCCGACCCCAAATCTCCTCCTACCTCCACTTCTCTTTTGCTGTGCTTTTTCCCCGCGCGTTTGCCTCTCCTCGCTTTGCCCTCCTTCAATCCCACTTTCTCTTCCCCGTCAGATTCGCTGTCGCTAGGGAATAAAGTCACTTGTCCTTCTTCCGCAGCCTTCAACTTCTTTTTCTTTATCGTCGGCAGATTGTAGTCTCCGATTTCCTCGTTATTCGTGACCTGCTTCTTCCTCTTCACGTTCCTCATCTTGTTCCACTGCTCGAAGAAATTGATTAAGGGCGTGCTCTCGTTCCGAATGCCCGTCTCGAACGACTCTATTTGTTTGTGGTCGACCAGAGAACAGTTGAGGTTGTTCCTCTTGCTGTCGATGAGCTTGCTGTTCTGGTCGATCCTATCCGTTATTTGCCTCATCCTGCTCGTGTATTTCGCTATGGAGCACGTCTTCAAAAATTGCTTCAGCTGTGGGAGAAGAAACGGCTTGTTACTAAATTAAGAAAATTTACGAAAAATTTCTAGACTTTACATTTAAACTAAATTACCATCAATATATTTAACACAAATTCCACAGCATAAACAAAACAATAAACAGTAAAATTAACATACCTGGACCATACAAATTAATTCGATACCAAAATAAACTCAACTGAACTATAGGAAATAACTCGATACCGAAATAAACTTAAATGGATTATAGAGAACAACTCAATACCAACCTGGACTATACAAAACAATGACAATTCAGGGAAAGCAACGGAATGCGCTTTACTAGCCATATACTCCAATAACTGTCCGTAAATTGTGTCGATGAGTGTGTCTTTGAATCCGTTCTCGTTCAATTGCGATTTGGACAGACGCAGCAAGCAGGTGAAATGTAATGGCTTCATGGAAACTTTTTGATGTTTCTTGTTGAAATTGAACGTGGTTAAAACCTGAAAAACGCCTCGTGCGTATTTGTATGAACCATCACCATCACAAATGTGCAACAATTTACATAATTTTTATAAAATCGTGTACCTCAAGAATAAACGGTAGAACATTCACGAACACATCCGTGTCTCTCGAGAACTCGATGAGAAGCTGCGTGACGTGGAACCTAAGCGGGTAGTACTGAGCGGTAGGCACCAGTTTTATAACGCCCAAACACACCTGAACGAACGGATAAACGAGCGGCTGGAGTTGCTGCTTATTCCGCGTCGCAGACAGCAAACTCCCCCACAACCGCAGCGAATTTACGTACTGCCAGTTGTACACGGCTTGCAGATTTTCCTTCTTGTTGACGGTTATGGCGTTCCTCAAGTGTATAGCCAGCTGCCTTATGTAGAGGAACGCGTGCTGGTACGAGACGTTCACGTCCAAAGCGAACATCTCGACGAGCGACCTCCTCATGAAATTTATTCCCGGCAAACTGCTCGTGGAGACGAATTTGGTGTTGTTGACGTAAGTCATGTACATCATCTGCAGCACAGCGTTGAGCAGAGTGCTCTGCTGTCCGTTCGTTACGCGCAAGATGCACAAGAACGCGACAACGCGCACCGTTTCGTCGGCGGTGCCCCAAAGGTTGACTAGCCGTTTGAGTAGAGGTTTGCTTATGTGGGGGAAAGAGACCAGCATCGTTGACATGTAATGCAAATGTTTGAGGAGGACGACGAGGATGTTTGACGACGTCACCGAACCTAACAGCTGAGAAAAATTTCTAAATTACTACACTGCACTGCACTCTCATAAATCTCCATTTTGAATAACAAACCAATAACTGTTAGTGGTTAAATTAACCTTCAATAAATCCACGTAATATCCTCGAAGGAGTGTTTTTATTTTGACGAATTTCTTGCATTTGTGCGGAGCTTGCTTCGATCCAGACGGTAATCCCAAGAACCTTCGAACGGCAGGTCCCAATTCCAAGACGCACAGTTGGATGATGGCATTGAAAACGGAAGAACCGTCGACTTTGTAGTGCGACTGCTTCGGTTCTTTATCCGTTTCGGTTGATATTCTGTTCAACGCGGCGTGAAATGCACGGATAACGGAAGCTATCGTCTTATTCGTCTTGTCTTTCTCCAGGTTTATCCTCCACTCCTTCAGCATACGGAGGGTGACCACCTTTTCGTCCACTTCATCTTCACCCTTAAAATTATCACAATTATGTCCATTCTTTACTGAAGTTGTTCCTTAATACTTCATTTAGCAATAATAAGGGCAAATAAACTCTATTATTGTTTGATAGTAATCATCCCATCCAACAATAGGAATAATCTGATTTTATAGTACGCATAACAACATTTTTGTATTGTAATTTGGTATAGAGGGAGTATTTCACTATCAAACACAGTCAATTTACGAATTTTATTTAGGTACCTCAAAGTCACTCTCATCGCTGTCCTTCACCAAATCACCAGTAGGTACGTGAACTCCGTCATTTTCCTCATCGTTTTCTTCTTCGTCGTCGCCTTCGCTATCGGAAACATTGAAATTCAACAACTTCTTGTCGTTCTCTTGCAAAAATTTGTAAAACTCAGGATCAGTCTCCTTCAGTTTCATGAGGGACTCCTTATGAGTTAGGGCTTCGTCTGCCGATCCATCATCGTTGTCGAATAAAGAATCAACATTCTTGGCTTTAGCTCCTTCATTATCATCTCCCTCTTCATTTGACTCATCACCTTCCTCATCTGAATTATCATCTTCTTCCTCCCCATCATCACCTTTTGCTTCGTCATCCTCATTTTCTGAATCATCATCACCAACTTCCGAATTACCATCTGAATTCAAAACTCCCGAACCTTCGCCTTCCGAAGAACTGCCTTCTTCAATTCCCGAAGAATTATCAACTTCAGGAGTATCCTCAACATCAGAATCCTCACGTTCTAAGGCCTTCTTAGCTTCAAAACTGTTGGAAAAAGAACCCTTGGATTTTCCATTAATTTTCGATTTCCCACTTTTCACTACACCCTGTATTTTAGCACTCCTCTTGAACGCAACGCGATTCCCTTTTTTCGCTTTCACCATTTTAAAACACGCGGAGCAACACGAAAATCACTCGACAAGCGCACGCTTTTTTTGCAGGTTATGTTGTCAAATTTTGACAGTGACATCTGTCAACCATCGACCCAACAACTAACACCAACCGTGCAAATCGAAATATCCCCGCAGTGAACTACCGCTAACTTCACGACGTACTCCGCCTGTTTTATAGGCAACACAAATTACACTCGGCAATTTTTAAATCATTTTTATCAGTTTATAATAATAATTATAACGAGAATTACTGTAATCGACGGTCGTAAACCAACAGAAAATGAAAAAACTACGGACTTTTTATGTAAATCCGCCAACTGTCCTAAACCCCGACAGTGCTTCGGACAGTGCCCATGGACTTCACAACCTAGCGCATTCCCGCCGCAGGGACTTTTATGCCCGCGGCGTTGGCAACAACCGTCCACCGCCATATTTTGTTGCTTCGATGTGGGAAGAGCAAACAAACCGCTAACTCGCCTCGCCGGCTATTTTCCTCAAAAACCAGCAAAACAAGTGGTGAGTACGACTACGCTATGTTTTCAACACAATTCCCCTGACTGACTGACTTTTCGATTCAATCCCCCTCCGAGTTCACTCCCGCCAACTCCAATAAACCGTTGTTTTGTTGTTGTGGCCAGCTTATCCGTTTTGCGGTTCTTTTTCTCCTATCCGGTAATTTGCGCGTGTAGAGTTCATCATTGGTTGCAACCTCCAGCGTTGCTATTGAATTACGCACGGACCGAATCTAGGCGATTTTACTATATCGAATGGCAAAAGAGTCGACTCCCGCGGGGGCCTTTTAACTCTTCACGCTTCGCATGGCAAGAATAATAATAAACACTCCCAGTTCGGGCTGTCAACTTTAAACGAGTCGCACGTCTAGCACGAAAATCGTAGACTGCGCCTATCAATTTTATCGGCGCGTTTCGTGCGACAAATTCTAAGTAAGCTTGAGAACTTAAGAGGTGGATAAGATTAGTTTGGTGCGAATTCAATTGTTGGTGATATCTCGTGTGGGTGGCGAGGAAGCTCCTATAAAATGGGCAAGCGGCAAAATAAAACGCAGAAAGGTAAATGGGCTTCGAGTTGCTTGTGAAACCGATTGAGTTTACTTTAATTTTACTGTGTGTAATACAGTCCTGCTGGTTGTTAAAGTGGGCAAGCGGCTGAATAAAACGAAGAAAGGTAAATGGGCTGTGAGTTGCTTGTGAAAGCAATTAAGTTTATCTTAATTTTACTGTGATTTATCTAATACAGTTTGTATAGTCCTATTGGTTGTTTTAAAAGCAGTCAAAGGTTTGGGTAATAAATGATAATAATAAAATAAATATGTTTATTAGTTGTATTAATTCATGGTTTCGATATAAGTTTCAATTGAATATGCAAATTATTTAAAAAAAAATGCTTGTCGTTATCTTAAATCTTGAAATTCCCATAATAAAATAATAGAAACTTCACTTCACAAGATCAGCGTTAAATTTGATTAAAAGTGAGCATTAAATTTAATAAGAAATTTTGATCACTACTGTATGTTGTAAATTTTAGTCACGTTACATAGGATTTTTGCTTATAATTAGTCGGGCTATTTAGGGAGAGGTAATTGAGAACTCCGCAAAAATCACCACAGGATTAGCTCAATTTTGACTGCCCTTAAATGCAGACGGGTTGGGTTAATTAGAATTTAACGACGTCTTCGAATTTAAATGAAATCTGCTTCTTGCAAAATATTCAATTAGTTTAGTTTGTTCTTTTTTTAGAAAATTTATTCATGAACTCTATGCAGTAGTATAATTGGTGAGGAGTCCTAATCTATGACTAATCGACTGAACCTAAATAAAAATAAATTATCATGTCTGATTTGTGCTTAATGACTAATCAACTCAAACAACACGTGCTACGATAGTAGCACAAAAATTTTCACAAAACTGTCGCAATAATACTATAAAAATAATACAGAATTAGATATGATTTTATACACAATACTAGAAAGATGGAACTTGAATACCTTTATTTTTAGGATGTTATTAATAGACAAAATGAAGAATAAAAGTATATCGACAAGGAGAAATAACATTAGAATGATAATAGGGGCTTTAAAATTCACAATGTACAGCTCGAAATATAGACCACGTTTGCCAATACTCTTTTGCGGCTATGCAAGAAATTCAATACGGGTTAATCGGATTTCCAATCATATTGTTATATAAGAGGAACAAATGACCTCCTAGTTGATAGTACCACTGTTTAATTTTCTCTGTAAAGTACTCCAGTCTGTGGCAATACTTACAGTACCATCCAAATGAAGGACATTCGATATTGCGCTATTTTCTTCCATAGGGTACTTTCCTGCAGTAATATTGTACTATCTAATAAAAGAGACCAACAGTAGTGGACTACTAGGGAAATATTTTCATTACGGTATCGGAATTTTGTCAACTTTCTGTTGAATCACCAGGCTGAAGAAAGTAACCGTTGAATCAGTAGCTTTTTAACAAACGAAATTAACATCCAATTTAATGAGGCATTTTTGCTTATCATAAAGCAAACAAAAAAATTGGTGTTTGTAAACATTTATTGATAAAATACAATCTCGAGGCTTAGCTCGAATTGGACTAGATTACTGTGAGTCAACACCTCCTCTAGTTAAAAATCAGTTGCAATTTTAATGTGTAACAAACATACCCCATGCTCAGTCAAAATTCTTTTATTGTCGGCTAACGTTTCAAAGGAAGAATTTTGACTGAGTATTGGGGATTTCATTGAGCTATATAAATAAAAAAAATGTATATAAATTGAAGAAACTAGTCAAAAAACAAGGTTAATTCGATCAGGAAATTACAATTCGAAATTTAAACGCAACGAGTAAAATGATCCTGCTCGGGACTAGAAGTACGTAGGATCTAAATTTCTGGTTTTGCTAAACTAAACAGGACGCAACACTATGAGCGGCAAGACAAACAGGAGGAGCCGTAGACGCAACGACGATGAAGACAGCACAAAATCGAGCCCTTTCAAGGACGATTCGTTTCGATCAGACAACGACAGTGTCATCGTGAAGGAAGTCGACAACAGCGTTGCGAGTAAAAATGGCAGCATCGAGAGTGACGAGAGTGATCTGAGGGGTTTCCCTCAAGATGCCGAAGTGAAAGCTTCCGCCATTCCGGTCGAGCCGAAGAACGAGGAAACTCCCGGCAATGAAAGCGAATCAAACAAGGTCGGAAACGGTGTGGAGTCGACTCAAGATGTAGCGAGTAGCGCTCAAAACGTGGAGAACACCCAAAATGGAAACAATCCTCAAAACGGTAACAATTCTCAAAATGGAAACGATCCTCAAAATGGGAACGATCCTCAAAGTGGAAACGATCCTCAAAACGCGAACGACTCTCAAAATGGAAACGATCCTCAAAACGGTAACGGCTCTCAAAATGGAAACGCCGTTCGAAATGGAAACAGCGGCGACCACGGTTCGACCGGAAGCGAAGCTGTTGAATCTGAGTGCGGTGAAGTCGAACCGCTGGTTTTAGACCCTGAAGGCATTGAGCCGGAATTGAATTTCGATGAGAATTCCGACGCCGATTCACACAAGGAATCCCCAGCTATAAGTCGATGCATGACCCGTCGCTCGCAGACTCGCAACATCCCGACGCCAAAAACCCCGAAGTCAGTTCCAGAACAAAACGGGGACGAGCCGATTGTTCACGTAGAATCGGCTTCTGAACCGTTCGACGTAGAACTGGACGTCTTGTCGAATGATCCGACGGAAATCGACTCGAACGTGCAAACGGCGGAATCGACTCTGCTTTCCTTGGATAATTTGAGCACTCGAGCCGTCGCTGGTAGCGACTCGACCAGAGTCGACGTGAGCGTCCAAGATTCCTCTTACAACGTCTACGAGGTAGGAGCTCTGCAGAAGCAGCGATCGTTCGTCCGGGTGAGCTCGAGAAAGCCCATAAGGCTCGTTCAGGATTACAGGAGGACCGCGCTGCACGGGAACGCAGAGACCAGTAACGAAGTGTCATTCGCTTCCCGTTCGTCCATCGAGAGGATCCCAGGGGTCAAGCGCAAGAAGGACAGCGAGACTCCCGAGAATACAAAGAGACCGAAAACAGAAGGAGTGCTCTCTTACATCACGGGCCCCATCGAACACATCAAGTCGCGGTTCGGCCGGTCGGAAGTGCCGACAAGCACTCCGAAGCTGACGAGCTTCAGGAGCACCGCCTTCGAAAACGCAGATGTCAGCCAGATCGGGCCCGAGGAAAACTGCGACGGCAAGCAAGAGAACAAATGGTGTTCCATAATGTAATTAAGGTATTGCACAACTTTATTGTTTTTCTTTTAAGCGGTGACTCAAGGAAATATATTTAATTTTGAGTAGATTTTTACGAAGTGATCTGGAAATCATTGCGCCTTTTACATTCATTTCGCGACGAATGTAAGCCGATCGATTGCAGGTGTCGCTGCAACTTGACATTACGTTGGAGCGCTGAGGTCCGAGTTTTGGGGCTTCACGCGGCATTTTACATTTTATACATTGTATATAGGTGGATCACTTGAGAAATTGTGCATAGGTTGCTGTCGCATTGCCGTCTGTCGAGTTCCATTTAAATGAAATCGAATCAGTTATTTGTTGAAAAAATGTCGAGTTCGGTTTAAATTAAATCGAATCCGTTATGTTTTTAAAAAAATACGTTTCATCCCCTTTCGTTCGCCACTTCTAACTTTATCCCAATTAATTCGACTGGAAAAGACAAAATAAGACTGTAGCATTCTCACATTAATTCGACTAATGTGTTCCATCATTTGAGATTCATTATGTAGTATTATACTCCTGTATTTGATTAAATAAACGATTAGAGAAGTTGGATGTGCGTACGTTCGAACCTTCAAACATCCGCACATCAGTGCTCCCGAACCGGTGGAACACGAATTTTCTCGCCGAATAAGCCTTTCGCATAAACCATGCAATTCAATAAAACAAAAATAAATATCCGCTAAATCTATTTATTCCAGAACGAATCACTAGGTACACACAAGACTAGGTGATTTAAAAATTGAGTGTTCCCACGCTAAACGTAAATTAGCAATTCAAATTTACGCTCCTTCGAGAATACCCGTGTTTTTAATTATAGCCGCCTAATTGTGGTGATATGCGTGTCCAACAGGATAATAAAATTCGCTAACGGGGGAAAATACAATGCGCCCAATTTTAAGTGCAATTTATCTAAGGCTCAGGGGTACATAATCGGGCACGTACACCTAATATCGGCTACAACTTGTACATTTCACATGAGCACCTACAAACTACGGAATGCGGTCGCAAACTCTTTAACATCGACCAAAAATTAACTTAACACCAGTGAGTTTTATCTACGCAAAACTCGCCGCTTACACCACACAATAGATTTTCCTGCGGTCCGATGCCAAATGAAGCTACGACCTAACTTACGTTACGCACCTACTCCTAAGTTCCATAAGGCTTTATTATTGTCTCGAGTTTCTCCCGCGATTTTCGTCCGCACGAGCTTGTATTACATTGTCCAATGTTAAACGTGTCGAACTGAATAATCGGAGGGACTACTGTTTAGAGGAGGCGGGTCGGGAACTCACTACGCTAAATTGTTGCGGGAAGTTTTATTCAGTTTCTAAATTAGACAATATAACACAGCACAATTAAAAAATTACAACGAAACAAGTAGAAAAGCTAAAGCTACTCAAATCTAGGAACGTTCAAGGATATAAAGCAAACACCCTCCCCGGTGGTGGGGAGCGTCGACTAGGCGATAAGAAAATATATGTAGACATTCCTTAAGAAAATACGAATTTCAACTTAACGCAGAACGAACTTTAGACTCTTAAGAGTGCAGTTTTGGGTTTCTTCGATGTTACATTTAGAAGCGGTTGGAATATACAACTCTCATTTTTTTTCGGGCTTTTTCGCGTGTTTTTTCGTACAAAACAATAACATCAAAAATTAGGGGTCTTCTGGGACGGCTACTAACAATCTCTAACGGCTAACACCTACATTGACAGAGTTCCGGTGTCTCCAACCATCCAAAACATTAACATGGTATAGGTCTTTTTTCTTTTGGCTTATAAATACTATCTGTTTATATATTGAGCGTTTCAACACGTTCGGCGTGAGAAGACGAAGATTCAACAAATTGACTCGGAAATTCCCGGGCGGATGCCGAGTCTACACGTTCACGGCCGTCGCGGCCGCGGTCTTGGGCCGGGAAGTGAACGGGGTGGAATTTTTCGGACTTCGGTAGGTTGGAAAGATTACGTTAATCTTCAATTAATTAATGTAAATTATTACATTGATCTATAGTTTTAGTAGGGCATATTCTTTGGTATTATCCAGTGAGTTTTATAAACGGTCATTGAACATGTAAAATCTCGATTTCCCATAGAAACATTGACGTGTCGAATAGGGCAAACAATTTAACTGGGAACATTGCGTTCCATTACGAAGCTGTTGCGACAACCGGTTCGCTAAGTGTCCGCGTTGCGCCCTAACTTCAAATTAGGTCTAAACACTCGATGGATTCCAGATTGAACTTTAATCGGATATCGTAGATGAACGCAGTGCGTTACATTCACCTACCGTATGCCATTATGCAAATCTCAATGTGTGGAGGATTTATTTCGAGTACCTACATAGAATGAAGAGGTAAAGCCAGGGGTGATTTCAAGGGGAACCCGCTTGTTCCTAATACTCCTCGTTAATACTGCTCGATTCGTTCTTAGTATTCGCTTCCGCATTCCGGAGGATTGAGTTCCCCGAACACGTTCAACTCGTACATGCTCGCGAACGTTATGAACACCAGGTACCAGATCATCAGGATTATGCCCAGTTTCCTGTCCAATTTCCATCCGTTCAGGTGGGTGGAAACGACGAAGAATAGAACGGTGGATAGGAGAGACAGGGTGGAGTAAGTTAAACCTGAAACGGGTGCTTTTGAAATCTGCTGATTCACAGCGAATGGACCAAGGTCCATTTATAAACCTTAGAAATGACTGAGGTACCTTTACTGATGACGTTCACGTGGGAGCCGGGTTTGATGATGGCTGTTTGGATGAACCAGGGTAACCCGAGGCAGACTAGGATGTCGAAGACGTTCGAGCCTACAGCGTTTGAAACAGCCATGTCTCCGTATCTGAACAAATACACATTTTATTACTGTTGGTACTTTAAGCTGTAATAAGTCGATTATTGGAATGGAATCAGTCAGTGAAGATTGAATTTTCTCTCAATGCACACAGCACAATATTTTTAACACTTCGTTCTAGGAAGAATGGATTTGAGAGTATGGGGAACCCACCCTTCTTTTATAACGGCTATGCTGGAAAGTGCGTCGGGAACGGAGACCCCAGCTGCTACAAAAGTCAATCCCATTACGGTGTCCGGTATTCCCAATGTACTTCCTGCAAAAATATGAAGTCATACAAACGAGAGCACAACGTGAGGGTTTTTTTATACCGATGATTGTGATCATCCAAACCATGAAGTAAGAGTAGAACGATATCCACACCATGGAGATGCAGAACGTGAACGGATACCAATTTTTGTACTGCTCGGTCTTGCAGTTGGGGATGGTCTTGCGGCACATGTAGTGTATTGGGTAGACGACAGCCCAACTGAATTGGGCGTACAGATTTCCGTCTAGAACAATTATTTCTTGGTATTTGCGTCTTCACGTGGTAGCGACAATTAGAGCGAATTGGGCAAAATTTTGAGGTAGTTCGCTTTAGAAAAGTGGAAGCGACCTCTGCGTCTGGAGAATCATGCATGAAAACATAGAAAATCGTACAAGCACCGTGCACCATTAACCCTTTAACTACTGGAAAAGCGTGACGTTATGGATCCGGGTCGCTTATTGACGGCGGCCGTAGTTAAAGAGTTAAACCAATTAGTCGTAATTATTCCTTGGTGGAACCATACACACAATACGAATAAAGTTCTACCTATGGGCTTCATGAGGGGATCAACAGTACTAGTGGGATTATTTTCTTTAGGCCTGTAATAATCTCTTTGGGTGGACGCAGGCTGTGGTGGTTGTCCTCCTTGCACCTGATTCAAAGCAGGTCCACTCAGTCCTATAAAGTTGCAAGATTCTAATATTCCAATATCTTTAACAATTTCAAATTGGAACTACACTAGCAGCGATTATTCCACGATGAAACTCAACGTGTCCACATGGAAGATGCCCACCTTGCTCCGCATTCTCGTGGGGTCTCTCGGGACTGCTGCCGTAATTCCCGTGCTTCTGGTCCTCCTGCAGTGTCTTGTAGCTGACTAGTCCGGACTCCTCCTCTGGCGGTGGCTTCTTGCAAGGCACCGGCAGAGTCTGTGCCCATTTTTCCAATTGGGGATTGAAGTGCAAGGCGACGCAGTAAACGAAGTACATGAACAACATGAACAAGGACTCTCCCCTGAAAACATGAAAACACAATTTAACGCCGTCCTCCCACTTGCACCGCCTTCGGCTGCTCACCAAGTGATGGTTTCGTTGTAAATCGTGAACAGCATGACCAGAATGCTCAAGGCGTAGAAGAAGCAGTCCCGCACCAGCGGCCACCAGTTTAGGTAGCTGATGGTGCTGGTGCACAGCGCGCAAACGGAAATGACGAACATAATGTTGAAGACTGCGGAACCTATGACGCCGGAAACGCCTAGAGAGAAAAACTGAGAGTCAACAAATGCAATCGTTGGTGGAAAATTTTCACAACTGCAGTTCGCCTCCTCCTGCATTAATTCAATTACCTATGTCGTCCTTCGCGAAGAAGACGCCAATTACTACGGTCGCCAATTCAGGCGCGGAGCTTCCCGCAGCCATAAAGGTCGCCCCGGCAACATCAGGCGACATTTTTAACTCTGAAAGCAACCCCCATTGTAACGTCGTTTCCGAAGACATTGATTGGAATTTGGTATAAAGCGTTCGCGGATCGTGGGGGGGGCGGCACTACCCCTCCCATTTTCTATAGGGAGCTAAAAATAGCGCGGCACTTCCGAATTGGATCATAACGAGCCATCGGGAAGGCGTACCCTCCATCCTTCGGGTGGAATTTCCGTGAATTAGTTATACTTCGGCAGTAAATCGTACAACGATTTTCACCCGAAGACCATCAACATTATTTTTCCCATTATAACACAGTGACGATTTTCGACTGTAATCATCAAAATTTTCGCCAATTAAGTCTGCTTGAATACCTTCGCATATTCTGTCCAGAGAGGCCACGAAATACTCATCACATACGATCGCAAGTCCTAAAAACGTGTAGGCCGCCACTAAAATATGGATTATGATCCCGCCGTGTTTCCTTCCCCAAGGGCCCATCAGCGGTCTTGGAAACTGTAAAAGAAAAATGAGTTACTTTGCTCAGTTGGAATTCGTAGTGACGTGATTTTTTTTTTTTGGGGGACAGATGTAGTTTTGTACACCACGCACCTGCTCTATGGCCGGAGGGGTGCAGTTCTCCCTCTTCGGCCTCCATGTGGGTATTGCGGTTTCGATCTCTATTTTCTTAGTCTCAGGTGTCGTAAAAATCGAGGTCGAGCTAATATTTGACTTGGTGTCTGGACTCTTCACTAGGTTTTCCGACGAGCTGTTCGTCAAATGTTCCGAGTACACATGGATGATGGAGTATATGAGGAAGTAGACGGATATCTGCAGGAATTTGTGCCTCCTCGCGCGCCTCATGGTCTGCAACGAGTTTGGTCTGCACTGACGCGAAATATTCCCGAAAAATCGGAATTTTAAGACACTGAATTCCCTCACCCTTTGGGAATCCCCAATTCCCAAAGTCCCCCACAGTTTTAAAATTAATGTGTGTTTCCCTAAGTCTAATAATTCCTAACTGTTTCAGACATCGCAAAATGTTTATCGCTCGTTGCATTACGTAAACCCCAACATTCCGAATTAATCAGACTGTCGATACGTGCAAGCAATGTCGCACGAGTCACTATCTAAATTGACCATTAACTGTTATTGTTGTATGAATCATTCATTGGAGGCTCGCAGTAAATTTGCCGAGGGTTGGTAGATTTCTCTTGGAAATCGCCCATGTATGGTTTGAATTCAACATCGCCCCAGTGGCTGCTCCGGACAATTATATAATCCACCCAGTGAAAGTAGTAGCACAGTATACTGTGGTAGTAGGACCCGCAACAATTTAGATAAAACCGATCTTATTAAACTTGTCACGTTGCCAAGTTGGCAACAGTCTGGGTTTATCTCAGCCCTTAGAGACTAGTTCAGATCAATACCACCCCTACTTAAAATCGTGAACGTGGATTTATTAATGGATTTGCGTGGTGGGACATACCATTTCCAGCACTTTACCTCCCTGGGACGTTCGTCATGGGGTGGCGGCTTAACTTGTTGCAACTTCAAACAAGTTTCGTATGCAAAACGAACAGATTTTTGCTAAAAGCAACATTATAAGTTTTTCAATAGAAAAACATCATTATGATTGAATTGAATTACAAATGGCACAGTACTATTTAAATGAATAACAAGAAAGTGTAGCAATGTATTTTATGCCCGGAACGCTTTTACAGCTCGTGTAAAATTTAATCGCGGGTGACAAATCACCCCCTTCATATTGTAAAAGAGCTTAGTGCCGAAGGTGCGCTGTAAATTTGTCTGGGAAACAGCCAGCGACGCCAACCAGCGCCTTGCACAAGGGTTTAGCAAGTAAACATCCCCTACCCGTGGGGAGTTGCAAGCGCAACATGGGAGTTAACTTTCCTTGCAGGAAAGCTCGTGTAACTCGGGGAATGTAATCTGATGTCGCTGCATTCGAATCCGAAAATTTTAAACACTTTTTTTTTTTAATCGAACGTGGCAAATTGGGGTGTCAGGATGTGGGCTGTCTTGATAAAAGACATCCGAGGTGTAGGATATCGGAACGAAGAGGATCGAAAGCATGGAGAGCATTTCTCTCGCTCATTGATCGTCGAGAGGACTTTTGTCCTCGAAAAGTCATTTCAAGCGTCGGATTCGATTTGAAGTTGGCATCGAGGAGTAAACATCTTCACCTCCCTTTCATCACCTCTCCGCCGTATTGTTGATATAGCACTCCAGAAGTTTCGTTTTGAAAGGATTCGGAGCAACAATTGTCCACAGGTTTTTACGCATGTTGCGTTTTTCCGTGAATTTTTATTTTTCCAAGTTTTATTTCGTGTGTGTATGTAGTATGAGCAAACTAGCCCAGATTGGGAGGTGGGTGGATGGATCATTTCAATCTTCGTTTTGAAGATAATAATAATCAATTTATTGACCAAAATGAGACAAAAACTTTATTTATTGACCACAAACAAAAACTTTATTGGAAATTTTGTGGCCGGAAGAAATGTTTCCCCTCGAAAACGTAACACCGCGAATTCAAGTGGGAGACAAAAGGGGTCTTGTTTTCCAACCCGGGCAATTACTCCCTTGTTTGCCCGTAAACAGATTTCGTCGCGCGGTCCGCATTTAAAATTGATGAGAGGAGGCCACCCCAATTTGGCCATCAGGACGAGGCATATCATCGGCGTTAGATCAATATTATAAACAACCCCGGCAACTCGGCCAACAGGTGGGCGATAATAATTACCTGCGGAGGGGGTAATTACGAATGCCGTGTAATGTTTGCGAATCGATTGCCACACGCATCCCCCGTTATTATCTCCTCGCGGCTGTCTGATCAAAGAGCATGACGGAACGGAATGTTTGGTGGGATTACGCCGCGAATTCGATTTTCCACGCGGTAAAAAAAACCTCTTATGGCTTCGTCTGCACGCCCAACGAATAAAACGCTGATCCTGAGGTTTTATTTCCTTCTCTTCAACGTCATAAGATTCGCGATCTCAAGGCGAATGTAACACAATATGTTGGTAATTTTTAGCGAGTGGAAGGTTGCTGCTCAAATTATAACGCGTCCGCAGGAAACGTCGTGCCAAACGAAGTCCTTTACGCATAAAATAGCCACAATGCCATTAAAAAGTGATGTAAAATTCACGAGGAGTAAAAGCCTCGGTAAAATATGGCCGACAAAGATTTAATAGCGTATCGCTTTAATAGTTTAATTAGATTTAACGGCGAATTTATAGCATTTTCCCCGAACTACTTTTTTAACGCCCTCCAATAAATTACCAATATTTCTTTCATAGAAACTTCATCCTGGACAGTACAAATATTTGGATAGCATAAATATTTTTTCAGTCCGCGAAGAATAAAACCAAATCGAGACTTTTGAGACATCCAAACTGAGCGATTCCAACCAGCAACTAGTAGGACCTTTAACCGAATTTTCCCCGCTGTTCGTTCCCTAATCCGACGTAATTGGACCCCGCTGTCCCAATATGCCCAGCGGCAATTAAACGCGCATTAAAGTCTTCCCGTCGAATGTCCCTCCAGCTTTCCACGTAAAATGCGATGTCTTACATACCGAAAGACGGTCGAGCTGCTCGTCCCTCTGCAGGAGGGTGCACGTCACACGGGAATGGTCTTTCCAGCAGCAGCCGCCCGTCGAGGAAAACGTACACTACCATCCACGCAGGCCAGACGCGATCCCGGAAAAGCCCCTTCGGACGTACGCGCCTCTCCCCATCTCCGTCGCGCCGCGACGGCCCCCCCGGGCGCCGGAGAGTGACGCCGAATTTTCGCGCACGTCCCCAGGAAAAGCGGGCGCAAGGAGTCGTCCGTTTTCCCGCTGTTTGAGCGGAGGTAACGTCAAAATTCGGTGGAAATACGCAGGTCCCGCCGACAGTATCGAATGAACGGACCCGCCGGACGAATTGATGGGGATAATGGGGGAGGTGGGGGCGGAAAACTCACCCCTCTCCGCCGGAGCACACTTAAACGAGCCGCCCCTGAGCTGCACTCGATGTCATTTTTAATTTACCCCATTAGGTCTTCCCAGACATCCGACGTTGATCGGGATCGGAAAAAGGGATGCTCTTTCCGATTCGTATTGTTCTAAGGCAGAGGGAAAATCGAAGGGAAAACATCTGTGCGGGGGGATGTCGAGTGGGGCATTGGAGAAAATTTATCCCCTACGCTTCCTCTTTAATTTTTTGGAAAAAATAATGACGTTTGAATTGAAAACATTTCCTTGGAAATTGTAAAAAAAAATTTACGTCGTTTCGTCGTAATAATTAAAATAAAGCGAGAAAACGCTGTTAATTGCATGTACAACTATGTAAATACGATATCCGGATGTGAAAAGGTCCTATTGACATGTCCAAACTGATAAATAACAAGGGGAAGTTCGTGAAAATATATTTTTGAAAGAGTGAAAATTTCAAATTTGATTTCCCGCCAAAACAAATGTCATTTTTCGCGGGCTGTCACTCCCATGGACTTAACATCCAACGCTAACTTCAAACCGCATTGTCGCCAACGCTGGGAATCCAAAGGTAACTGCGCTGTCTTAAAGGCTGATTCACAAAAAATGACAGCTGCCAATACCTTTCTCATTGTCACAAACATTGAAACAGGGGAAGTAAAAAAAACTAAGCCATTCCCTACAAAAATTTGTTTTATTACAGCGATCTTACGTTAATTAAAATACATCCCATCGTGAGACAACCTAAACTCGATCCAACGCTTCAAGCATGACAATACTGTTGCCTCTTATGACCTGAAATAAGTTTGATTTTAATTGCGTGCACCAAAATTTATTTTCATTTTACGCACCACCATTCCAATGTTATTTTTGGTTCCATCTTTGCACTCTTCAATGCTTTCGTCCACCACTAGGTTCATAAACGGATCGAAACCGCGCAAAATGCCGACGACTTGCCTGCCGCCATTCAATTTCAAACTCAATTTCTTGTCCATGAACCTGCAAATTTCCCATAATTACAACATTGAAGAGTGCATTTCGATCAAGCGCACTTTTTCAACTCTGGAGGATGAGCTTTCGACATCTTGTGGAGACTTTAACGTGGAAAAATCGAAAGACGAAGCGGACGCTTGACGTTTTGTAAACGACTGCGTTTTGAGGTTATGTCCAAGATGCGTTTTGAGGTTATGTTCAAGAACGCCTGCGCAAGAGCGGATTAGGATTTTTTCATAGACTTGTAAAGTCAATGGATTTTTTTTCGGTGTACTAGGTCTATGTGTTTGTTTGACAAGCAGGGGTACCAACCGCGCTACGGTGATTTTGTGCCGCTTCTTTGGCAACCATTCGCGTCAGGTCATTTTTCCGGACATCGAAGACCTGTCATCTTTTCGAAAAATTGCCCGATTTTTAAAATGCAGTCGAACCTTTGGAGTTTAGTCGCCGCTTCAGTCAAAGTGAGTCCGCATTTGTTGAAATACGAACAGAATTTCCCGTTAGGAATCGCAAGGGCTTCCTGTCATTTTGACGTTTACGTAACATAACCTTTCAAACGTTTTTGGTGGTCCTTATCAGACATAATACAGCCCTTACGCGTTTAAATATTCTCCTATAGGTTATCAGAAATTGAGGCCTAAAATCCACTGTAATCTCCTAATAAAATTAGCAACACGATTGAATTGGTTGAATGGTAGAACATTTTGATAAATTGCGTTGCCTCACACTTCTTGCTTCACTTGATTAATTCAATGATTACCCAATCGTATTTAGTGTCTTCTAGACTGAGAGCTTTTATTATAAATCGTTTATTCACGTTTAGTAATTGTGGGGTAGAATGGTAATTGTATTCGGAATGTTTCCACCCGTTTCAATTATACCATTTTAGCCCCATCTCTTCTCGAGATGCAACTCAGCTGCCGTAAGCACATTGCTGCAACATCGCTGGTATTCGAGTGCTCATAATGCAGATATTGTGGTGATAGGATCCGGACCTGGAGGATACGTAGCTGCTATTAAAGCAGCCCAATTAGGGCTGAAGGTAAGCTCCTACGTCATTACGATTATTATATCAAAACTAAGTTTCAAAAGAGTATATTGTATTCATCATGCTGTTTATTACTTCTACATTTAATTCCATCAATTTATATCGCTTTCAAATCAATTCCACCATGTCCCTCGATTCGATAGAGTTGTTCAGTTTTCTCATATGATTTGTGATGATTTTTAGTAACAGATACAGCATGACGAATACAATACTTTCCTTTAAAGTTTCCTTTTGAAATTAATTCCTGATGAACATTGTTGGGGAAGGAACGAATTAAGCATGGAATTTTGATCAATTTTCAGACTTACTGCATAGAAAAAAATGAAACACTAGGAGGAACGTGCCTCAACATAGGCTGCATACCATCCAAGGCGCTCCTCACCAATTCACATTACTACCACTTGGCCCACGGCGGTGATCTGGCGTCTAAAGGAGTCTTAGGTTGGTTAATATTCATCAGGTTTTCTTTAATAAAATTCGTGAATCATCGATTAAAATCATATTACAACCATTACAGTTATTGCAAATTACAGTTGACAATGTACGCATGGATTTGGACAAGATGATGGAGAACAAGGCCAACGTCGTGAAAGCCCTGACGGGAGGGATCGGGATGCTGTTCAAGAAGAATAAGATTACGCATCTCCGCGGCCACGGGAAAATCACCGGCGCCAATCAGGTCACTGTGCTGAAGGAAGATGGCTCTTCGGAAGTCGTGGAGACGAAGAACATTATGATTGCGACCGGATCCGAAGTGACGCCGTTCCCCGGGATCGACGTAATGCAATTTCTTTCTGTTCGGAGGTCATCGCGGTTTAAATTTGACGTTTTGAGATTTGCGCGCAAAAATTGAGTTTGATCAGCACATTTAGATTCAAATTGATTCAGAATGATCGGCAAAGTTAAATTGTAGATCGATGAAGAAACGATCATATCGTCGACGGGTGCGCTGTGTCTGAAGCAAGTGCCGAAGAAAATGGTCATTATCGGTGCCGGTGTGATTGGTTTGGAATTGGTAAGTTTTTAGTTCGTGACCGACTAGGAAGTATAGAATGAGCGATTGAACGCTTAATTTTTTAGGGGTCCGTTTGGTCCAGGTTGGGAAGTGAAGTGACTGCCGTGGAATTCTTGGGGACGATCGGAGGTGTGGGCATAGACCTGGAGGTTTCCAAGACGTTCCAGAAGGTGCTGACGAAGCAGGGATTCAAATTCAAATTGGGAACGAAAGTGACGAGCGCCAGTAAATCTGGGTCGAACATACAAGTTAACGTCGAAGACGTGGCGAATCCTGATAAAAAGGAGACGGTAAATTATTCCAGTGATGACAAACAACACACAAAACAAAGTTTAATTTTGTTTGTATTTACATTGTATCACATGGCAAGACGTCTCTATGTTGAATAAATAAATGAATGAATATAAGCGATTAATCTGGGATTGTAAATGTATCGTTTGTTTCAGTTGGACTGCGACGTTCTTCTAGTCTGCGTGGGACGCAGGCCGTACACTCAAAATTTAGGACTCGAAGAGATGGGAATCGAGAGGGATCAACGGGGACGTATTCCGGTCAATTCCAAATTCCAAACGGTGATTCCCAACATCTACGCGATCGGCGATTGCATTCACGGACCTATGCTGGCGCACAAAGCCGAAGACGAAGGTTTGTCTTTTTGGTTTTCATGTCGGGTTTGTTATGGCACAATGAGTGTGAGAATAAGTATTTTTGGCAGATGATGGGTTGAGGCCGGTGAATTTTATGTATGTAAATATTAATATGAAATAATAATAATAAATAATACCGTAACAATAATAATAAATAATACCGTAATAATAATAAAAATAATAAATAATACCGTAATAATAATAAATATGAACATAACAAATTAGTAAGTTTAATGCGGCGTAATTCCGGTTGCCTCTAGGTGTCGTGTGTGTGGAAGGCATCCTAGGAGGGCCGGTCCACATCGATTACAATTGCGTACCGTCTGTTGTGTACACCCACCCCGAGGTCGCCTGGGTCGGCAGGAACGAGGAAGACCTGAAAAAGGAGGGCGTCGCGTATAAAGTTGGCAAGTTCCCATTCATGGCCAATTCCCGGGCTAAGGTCCACGGCGACACGGAAGGGTTCGTTAAGGTTCTGTCCGACAAGGGAACCGACCGCATCCTGGGCACTCACATCATCGGACCGAACGCCGGCGAACTGATTAATGAAGCTGTGCTCGCGCAGGAATACGGCGCGTCTGCGGAAGACGTGGCCAGGGTTTGCCACGCCCACCCCACCTGCGCGGAAGCCCTGAGGGAGGCGAACTTGTCGGCGTACTGCGGAAAACCAATCAACTTCTAATGGGATCGGAGGGCCCCGTCACGTGAAATTGTATTTATTTTCTGCAATGTTTTCTTTTTCTAAGTTTTTATCTATAGTGTAAATACGATGTGTCATTTCCGAATCGAAAGTAATAATTGGCCATACCTTTTAAGTAATAAATATAATTTTGTTAATTGGATTGCTCCTTTAATTTGCCTGAGGAATATTAAACTATAAAAGAAAATTCCATTTTAAAAGTTAGTAGTAAATGATTTTTCCTAACTTTTAAAATGGAAGAAATGTGCCATTTTCCGTATATACTCTTCAGACGAGAAATCCCAAATGCATATAAATTGTAATTTGCAGTGAATTTTATGTACATCAAACTCGCTGGTAATTTGGCATTATTTTCTAACTACCGCATTAAATTTCTTATTTTATTCTTTCTCAACAAGATTCGATTGCAAGGTTCAAAGCGAAAATACTTGTTTTTTTTATATCCACATATGATTCATCTGAATGCTGTGGGAATTTCGAAATTATCAGGAATTCACGTCCTCCCCTCTGAAAATTAATTACGGTCATTGTTCTGCAGGCGCGCAACCTTCTAAAGAATCCGTTCTGCTAATTAGTATTAAGAGCGGCCACTTTCATTATGGTAATCGAGTTAATTGTGCGGCCGCTCTTCCAGCTGCGTCCAAGAAAGTGCGGGAAAGATTTCCTGCACCCGAGCAGGAAATTTCACTTTTTACGAGCCGCCTCTTCCGACGCGTCGGCGAGCGGGTAAACACGTCGACGTTTATTTTCGGTTTCGTGAGTGCGGCATATCGGATATCAACACAAGCCGGGTCCGGCGCTTTTCGAAATTGCCGCGCGTCGCACGTGACCTTGCGCGAGTGCACCGTCCGATCCCCGACGTGCGCCGCCTCCTCCGTCTCACTCGCGCGCACTGTCCCGCGGCGCCTCTCCGCGCACCGAATCCCAATCGAATAAACAAACATGGCAGGTGAAGATGATAGAGTGAAAGCTTGCATCTAGTGCGATATTTCCGCTGCGGTTTTTGTTCCTGCCCGTGAGGAATTTCGCGTCCCAGTGCGCCTCGATCCGGCCGTTCGCGTACCCGGGAATTCGGGTTTTCGGGACCGTCTGCGCGTTTCGATTCGCACCGGCGAGAACGGGTGTCGATGTGCGGTTGAACTGCAACGTCCCGTTCGGCGAATTTTCCCCAAAAATCGAAAACCTTCCGCCCCCGATCGCTCGTTCGTCTGCATAGCGAGCGCATGTCGGGCGGAAATTCGCCCGGACTCGACGCGACCGACGGGAAAAACGCAGAAACACTGACAGTTGGACGGAGATGTCTTAACCCTGACACATTTGTCACTTTGACGTTTTTTTCCTCCATCAACTAACGTGAAAATTATGTGTAGCGAGCGGTCCCCAAATCAACTCCGAAATCCGAGTCGCGCACGGATGTGCGCGAAACTGGTAAACGCAACGTAATTTTTCGGTTCCTTTCCGTTCTATCATGTGTACAAATACTAAGGGGAATGGGCTGGATAAGAATTCGTGCTTGTACGACACGCCGTGCGATCCGAACGACGGGGACAAGGTGTTCTGCCCCAACAACGAACTGTCCGAGCCGTCGAGGACCAGACGGGACACCTTGAAGACCGGCTCTTCGTGCCAGGCCCTCAAGCATGCCGTGGCTTCGCTCAATCGGCTCGACGACTTCCACAAGGAGAAGATCGGGTCCGGCTTCTTCTCGGAGGTCTTCAAGGTAAATTGCCACGTTTTTGATTCCCCGGAAAGGCTGAGTGCCATTCCGGGTTAAAGGTAAACCACCCTTTGCGGTCCGATAGAGGGCCGCGAAAAATTTCCACTTCTTAGTTGAACTCTAAAAAACGTGGAGTGAAATTTTTCTCTTGAAATCCCTGCGGTTCATATTGAATGGACGGTCTTGACGACAAACTGTACAAGAGATGTGGCACGTTGAGTGCGAAACTCATAACAAAATGAATGCAAAAGTCACAACACGTCCAGTGATTGCACTTACTAAATAATAACACGTCTGCAACATTGACACTGTCGGCCTTGGTCGGTCGTGCGTCTGTACTCGGAGCAGCCTCGTCCGACGACTTCACAATATGCATAACAAACTAAAGGCTGATTATTCTATTTATGACAAAAATACTACCTCTGTTATTATTGGTCTGTTTACGTATGATTTTCGTACACAAATCGTAAAATTATTTGTGAATAGTGGCAGTATGATAAAGACGTGTTTTTTTGGCAAGTTTGCTAGCGAATGGCACTTTCTGGTCGAATGCTGAACGCATTTTGTAGTTTTATTTTTGAACGTGAGTCATCGAGTTATCGAACGTAAAATATTGGCGATAAGTAGGTAAACAACACAAAATACGTCTACTCTAATTTTTCATAAAACACTTACATAAAACTTACAAATAGGTATTTGACTGTGACAATATAAGATAATGAATTGTTTTTACATCGGTTTAAAAATTCAGGTGACACACCGCACCACCGGCAAAGTGATGGTCCTGAAGATGAACCTGCTCCGATCCAATAGACGCAACATGCTGAAAGAAGTGCAACTGATGAACAGACTGTCCCACCCGAACATACTGGGCTTCATGGGGGTGTGCGTTCACGAGGGGCAGCTGCACGCTTTGACCGAATACATAAACGGCGGCTCCTTGGAGCAGCTGATCCAGAACAGGAACATGGAGTTGCCGCAGAAGACCCGAGTGATCATCGCCAAGGACATCGCGAGGGGAATGGCGTACTTGCATTCGAAGGGTGTCTTCCACAGGGACTTGACCAGCAAGGTATTTCGGATGCTGTTGTTCGAAAACAATCGTTATACTAGTTTGAAATTCATACGTAAAGACGAGAAGTGCATGGTTTAAAAATCTAATCAATTTTAAATAAATAAAACAACTGTTTTCAGAACGTCCTTATAAAACTCCTCGGCAACTCCAACATGCAAGCGGTCGTCGGCGATTTCGGCCTGGCCGCCTCCATCCCCGATCCGAAGACCAAAATGAAACTCTCCACCGTCGGATCTCCTTACTGGATGTCCCCGGAGTGCTTGCGCGGTCACTATTACGACCAGCGCAGCGACGTCTTCAGTTACGGCATAGTCCTGTGCGAGCTGATCGCCCGGGTCGAGGCCGATCCGGACATGTTGCCGCGCACCGACAACTTCGGCCTCGATTACATGGCCTTCACGGAGCTCTGCGGCGCCAACGTGGTGCCCGATTTTCTGCAGCTGGCCTTCAGATGTTGCAACGTCGAGCCGAAGAGCAGGCCGTCCTTTTTCGAGATACTGCAGCTGCTCGGCGACATCTTCGCCGACCTGCAGAAGGCTGACGACCGCGAGGCGGCCCGCCTGGTCACCTGCGCCGCTAGGAGCGAGGAACAGCTTCCCGCCCTTACCGTATTGTATTCTGCGCCTCAGCACCGAAAAAGTGAGCGTCCTCTCGAATTATTTTTTATCGCGCTTCGAAATGTTGTTTATTAGCTAAATTTATTTACAGATAGATTTATTTTTACAGCTCATGTCAAGACAATTAGCTAATAAATAATATTTCATAATATTAACTAATAAATAGAATTTCTTTATTAGCTTTGTTATTATATTATTATTATTATAAAGGTGCTATAACCATCACGTTTCAGTTGTGCATCGGAGGTCACTATCGGAAGACATCTCTTCGTTTGCGCTGTCGCTGCACGCAACTCCGAGCGAGAAAGCGCGCAGACACGCCCTCACCATGTGCCGACAGGACCCCCACTACAAACCGCGAACCAGCAACCCGTTCACGGCTCTGGCCCAATTCCGCGGCGTCAAAAAGTTCCTGGGGAATTTCTCCTCGTGCTGCGAGTTGCCCTCGCCTTTCATCGAGACGACCGAGTCCCCTCGATCCCTGCCCGGCTCCCCGACCGCAACCAGGAAGACTCCCATCCGCGCGGCCACGTTCGTCCATCCGCTCTTCAAAGGCAGCTCCAGCACCAACCTATCGGAAATAGGCCAGACGGAGACCGCGACCCTCGGTCTACGGAGGCGCGGTTCCTGCGAATCCGGGTTCTACTCGAGCGTAGGAGAGTGCCTCTCCCCGAACAGTCTGTGGGACAGCGGGACGGCGGTCAGCTCCCTGCGATCGCTGGACGAGCTGGAAGATTTGCAGGCGCTGCGCAAGCGCGCCTCCTCCATTTACACCGACAGCAGCGAAGACATCTCCAGCTTGGCGGGGTCCGACTGGACGCAGGACCTGCAGCCGAACATCTCCAGCATCGTGGAGTACTTCGAGAAGAAAGGCGCGAGCTTGAGGCACCCGAGCGGCGCGCGGGGCGGCTCGCAGCTGAGCTCGCGCATCGCCGCGCTGCGCCGCTCGCTGGAGAAGCACGGCGCGTCGCTGCCTTCGGGCTCGAGCCCCCACCCGACTCCCCACCGGCCCAAGTGCTCCAGGCTGGTGGTGTGCGAGGGAGCCGTCCGCTCCAAGTTGCCTCTGTTCGACAAGAAATAGACAAGTCTTCCCTGATCTCCTCTAGTCAGATGTTACAGCATCAAAATTGTACTAAATAAAGTAGTGAGGCCTAAAATAACGTTTTGCGAGACGAGAGTTTTATATTTTAATAATACTGTAGGGGACATCGGACTGGCGCTGCTATTTTCGGGTTCTTGTTTTCTCTGTTTAGGCCGAGTCGGAAAGAAACATATCCTCCGCGCGGAGTTTCCTTTCAGCATGTTCCACCGTCCAATAACAATATTAGCGTTGATTTCACTTATCCGTTTTTAAGACGTTGGTTACTGTAAGTATCAATTGAAGTTACATCGGTCTGTTTATATCTTCCATTATGTCTTGTCAATAATGTATACAACTTGATTATAGCGGAATAAGATGTTTTGTATGCAAGCGATGGTTTTAATGGCCGCCTTCCCGCTTTCCACTGCCGTCGATCCGCGATCGCGGCGCCTATTTAATTTACAATAATAATAAAATTTATTAATTCCATAAACGGTGATTACATCCTGTATTATTTATAATTTGAGATTTCACGTCGCATAATATGTACTCTTTTAAAACGTCGCTTTAAAGAGTATAACACTACTCTAAAAACAAGTTAAATATAATAAAAGCCATAAAATGGAATTCGTAATTATGAATGCCATTTTTATGACTTTCTACGCATACGACCAATCAACTGGTTGCCTAAAATTCACCTCGCCAATTGTTCCTCGAGAATTATGCAAAAGAAGGTCAATACTGATTACCCAACACCTTTTACTATGCATCAGATACCCCACTCCGTGCCTATAATAGAAAGTTGTTGAGATTCGCCGTCCAAAAATGTTTCTTGCATTAATCTTCTGCCCTTTCATTCTCAGGTAATTTTTTTAACGTTCACGTAAATTCGACCATTTTCTGTGGCGGGATAATTTTTAGTGTGACGGAATCTTCGCCCTCATTGCGACAAGTGACTCGGCCGGTGGATCACGGAGAAGGTCCCGTTTGGGACTGCAGAAAAGGGCTGCTCTATTTCGTGGACATCCACAACGGAAACGTCCTTAGCTACAATCCCGGCATCGAACGAGTCCGCTCCATCCATCTGGACGGAGACGTGACTCCCGTCGTCCCGACCAAAACCGATCCCGAAGTGTTCATCGTCGGATTAAACAGGTCCGTGGTGGCCCTGCGCTGGGACGGCTCCGACGGTGAAGGAAGCCACAAAATTCTGACTTCCGTGGCGCACGATAAGCCGACCAGCCGGTTTAATGACGGGAAAGCGGACAGCAGCGGCAGATTGTGGTTCGGTGAGTCCCGAATTCCATGTTTGCTTTGTCAGATTATTTGATGACTGAATTGTATGACATGTCCGCAATTCACGATTGAAAAAAATTCAAAAACCGATTTCTAGGGACCATGGGTTACGAAAATTCAACCGGCGTCGCACCCAACGAGGGCTCCCTATACCTAATTTCCCGAGAGAACATAGTCGAACCGCTGAAAGTCATATCGCCAGTGAACATAAGCAACGGGTTGGTCTGGAACGACCGGAACGACGAAATGTATTACATCGACACCCCGACAAGACAAGTCAAGCGGTACGATTACGACAGCGAAAGCGGAAAAATTTCCAACGGGAGAGTCCTCTTCGACTTGGGCCGCGAAAACCGGATAACCGGCTATCCGGACGGTATGACGATAGACAAAGATAACAATTTGTGGATAGCCCTCTACAACGGGGGAGCCGTGATCAAAGTCGATTCGGAGAAAGGAACTCTGCTGCGAGTGATAGCCGTTCCAGCTTTGCACGTGACGTCCGTTGCTTGGGGCGACCTGAATTTGGACACGCTCTACGTGACAACGTCACGGTTCTCTCTGGATAAAACGCAACGGTTGCAGCAACCCGCAGCCGGGAGCCTTTTCGCCATCCGTAACTTGGACACCCACGGTTTGCACCCGCACGAGGCGGACATCATCGATCCCGCCACCATATAACGCACAATATCGCCCATAACGAACTTAAATCTAAGAGTGCAAACAGTTAAATTTCGAATTCAACAATTCATTAAGATCGCCTTATATTACGGCATACAAAATTCAGTCCCTTCCAGTGAGTTTTATGTACAGAAAATTTAATAGTTCCTTCGAACTAATCGAAACAGAAATTATTCGAAACTATCAACACAAACTTTAATTTAATTTAAATTACGTTACACGATAAACAGTCTTTTGTGATTCCACGCGCACACAAAACAAATCCCCCTACAACTCGTCGTGCTCCTCGGCGTCCACTTCCTTCTCCTCCTCATCCGGAATTCCGTCTTCCGGGACGTCCTCCTCGTCTTCGACGACCTCGTCGAGCGGCACGCCCAGCGTCTTGCGCATCATGACCTCGATGCTCTGCGCAAAGTCCGACGTCTCCCGCAGCATATACCCCGATCGCAGGGTGGCCGTGCGGAAGAGCATCAGCGCCATGTCTTTGGCGGTCGGATCGGCCGGGTCGTCGGAGACCCTCTTGAGCAGCTCGCGCATCAACGGATGCCGCGGGTTGATCTCCAGAGTTTTCTTCTGGTTCAGGTAGTAGGACCTCTGCGGGTCGTCGGACTTCTGGTGTGCGTTGGAGACCGCGAGCCTTTCCATGTTTCCGGTCCAACCGAACATGCTGGCGACCAGAGCGCAAGGGGAGTCGCTCAGGCGCTCGGAGATGGCGGCTCTGGCGATGTGCTCTTTGAGGGCGTCTTCCGAAAGCCACTTGGTCAACGGCTCGAATTTCCCTTTGAGTTGGTCGAACTGCTGCTTCGAGCCCTCGGACTCGTTCAGACTGAAGCCTTCCTTGGCGACGTTCTGGAACTTCTTCCCATCGAACTCCGGTATAGCGTTGATGGTGTATTCGTCGACGGCTTCCACCAAAAACAGAACTTCGTAGCCCTTGCGGAGGAGTCGCTCGACGAACGGAGACCTCTGCACCTCCTCCTTGCTGGAACCGGCGATGTAGTAAATGTGGTCTTGCTTCGGCTTCATCCGCTTCACGTAATTCCCCAGGGACGTCAGCTCTTCGGACGCCGACGAGTGGAACTGCAGGAGCTTGGCGAGGCGGTTGCGGTTGCTCGTGTCCTCGATGATCCCCAACTTCACGTTGGTCGAGTACTCGGCCCAGAACTTCTTGAAGTCCTCCTCGGGCATCTTGTTCAGCATGTCCAGGATCTTCCGAACCAACTTCTTCTTTATCACCTTGATGAGCTTGTGCTGCTGGAGCGTCTCCCTCGACACGTTCAGAGGCAAATCGTCGGAGTCCACGACGCCTTGCACGAACTTCAAGTAAGACGGCATCATGTCGTTGAATTCGTCCGTGATGAAAACGCGCCTGACGAACAGCTTAATGTTGTCGGTTTTAGTTCCGTATCTGTTGAAGGAGTCCGAGGGCTGCGACTTAGGCACGTACAGCAAAGCCTTGAACGTGACTTCGCCTTCAGCCACAAAGTGCACCTTCGTCAAAGGAGCGTCCTTGTCTTTCGTCAGCGACTTGTAGAATTCTTCGTACTCCTTCTCGTCGACTTCGGCCGGCTTCCTCGTCCAAATCGGCTTGCTGTCGTTCAACAGCTCCCAATCCCAAACGGTCTTCTCAACCTTCTTCGTCTTCGGCTTCTCCTCCTCCTTCTCCTCTTCAACAGCACCGTCTTCCTCGTCCTTGACTTCCTCCGTTTCCGTTTTACTATCGGCCGGCTCGTCGTCGATCGGCTCCTCCACGTGCTCGATGCGACTAGCCCACAAGTGGATGGGGAAGTTGATGAACTGCGAATACTTCTTCACCAAAGTGCGGATCTTGTCCTGCTCGAGGAAGTCCTTAGCTTCCGGTTTCAGCTGCAGACTGATGGTCGTTCCCCGCTTCAACGTGTCCCCCCGAGGATCCTCGCTAATGCTGAAGCTCGCAGCGTCCGACTCCCAAATGTACTGCCGATCCGCGTTGTTCTTGGTGGTCACGATAACTTTATCGGCGACGAGGAAAGCCGAATAGAACCCGACGCCAAACTGACCGATCATATCGTTCATGTCCTGAGCGGTCTCGCTCTCTTGCATTTTACTGAGGAACTCGGCCGTCCCAGACTTGGCTATCGTCCCCAAATTATTCACCAAATCGTTCTTGGTCATTCCGATGCCAGTGTCGGTGATGTGGAGCATCCCGTTGTCTTTATCGATTTTGATTTTGATGTTCAGATCGGAATTAGTGTCTAAAACACCACGGTCCGTCAAAGAGAGGAGCCTGATTTTGTCTAGGGCGTCAGACGCGTTGGAGATCAATTCCCTTAGGAAAATCTGGAAACAAATTCCTTCACTTATTATTCACATTTTTTGCAACACGTCACTTTGGCGACATGCCACGTCCACCGTAAACACGATATTTGCGTTCTGAACAACTCACTTAATCATTCAAAAACATCTACCATCAATTCGATTATTCAGACGTTTGCATTCGATAACAAACTCATTGATTACGTCAGAAAATAACGTTTGCGTTAGATAACAAACTCGATGATTCCCGCAGAAAACGTTATGTTTGAATTCGATAACGACGATTGCCGTCGTTATCGAATTCAAACACAAGTTCTAATGCGTACTCTTACCTCTTTGTTTTTATACAGAGAATTGATGATGAGCTTCATCATCCTGTTCACTTCGGCTTGGAAGTGGAACTTCTCCCGTTTTTCTCGTATCTCCCTCATCTGCGCCACGCTCAGGTCGTCGAGTTTTATCGCTTCTTCTTCTCTCATAACAACTTCAGCATCTGGAGCAATCGACATTTTTTAATTAAGCGACTCGATTAAGTACAATGGAGGGATTTGTTTATGTTTTAATGGCAGTAGAATAATTTGAATTTGATTGTCCCGTCAAAAAATTACTCCCACTTTTCCAAATTAAGCATGAATTCGAACGAAGTTTTAAAACATGTGTTTGTCTAATCTCTCTGCGTCATTGCATTCTCAAAACGGGTGGTCTGATACACCCTGTATACTACAAGAATATGAATTGATTTTCTCGGTGTCATCCTGGGAAATGTTACTATCACTTGTTGCTCGGGGAGGAGCATAGATCAATACTTTGCGGCCTTATTTGGATTTGGATTTGAGAGGTCACGACGGCGAATTTAGCCTTACGAATAATTTTTCGCGCTTTCTCTTGCCTAATGGCTTCAGTGGATACTGCGGAAAATCAAGAAAAACCGGGGAAACCCAAGGAAATCCCGTTCAAGTCGAACTTTGTCATTCGTAAAGAGCCAGGGAGGTCTTACGTGAGACCGGGCAAACCGTTAAAAGTTGGTGAGTTGAATAAAATTTGGAAACTTAATTATTACGAGTTCAGTAATTTGGTTTACAACAGAATTTTTACGGCATCACTTAATTTGGTTTATAACTATGATTTATATAATAACTATGGTTTAGTTATAATTTGGTTTATAACTATGATTTATCTACGGTTACGGATCGCTGTTGAAATTATTCCTTCCAGTGGAGACCGTGGCGCCTAAATTCTATTCCAAAACCACCCATCAGTTTAAAAACACAAAGACGCCTGAATACGTGGAAAAATTGAAAATCGTCGGTCCGAGAGAGAAATTCAAAACACCGATTACGGAAAATCAAAGGTTGGTATGCGATTATAGAATTTAATCGCAACGCACTAAGGTTAGCTTTGGCTCAAGATGAAGGTGGTAGTAATCGGGTTAAACTATGAAATGACGTGTACTAACACAACATATTCACCGGTGAAATATGATGTGATATGAATGCCATTGTTTGGATTCATTCCAATGTCTCACTCAAATTGTATATTTGTAATTATCTAGATACTTGAAAGTGCAATTTTCAGGTATGGCTGGTATCAAGTGAATTTAGCGGACACGGATCGCAACGACAGGAGACTGCATTTCAACAAACAAACGGATGTGTTAATCAGGGAATATCTCAGAACTATGGCGAAGTGATTGCAAAACCTTATTAAACCTTTGAAATGCAATTGCGACAATAATTATTTAAGCCCTTCAGGTCCGAATGTTCATGACACGAGATATTTTTTTCTCAGCAGTCTTAGACAATCGGCATAGCCGCCTGCCACGTTATATTGATAAAGTTGGGCATTGTACATTACAATAGTTATTATTAATAATTATCATTTAAAAAATTAGTATACCAAAAAATTAAAAGACCTAACAATGAATCGTGGAAAAACTGATAAGAGTTTTGAAACCCCCGGAAGAAAAAACGTCGAGGGTATTTTTTAAAAACGGGGAAAAATCTCACCTGTACGAGAACTATCATGACTGGCTCCTAAATCCGCGTCCACCGTTCCCACAGTCTCTTCGACGTCGGCCCTTACGCATCCTAGAAAAAAACGAATGGGTTTTGTAGTAAATAAGGCAGCACTGAAATAATTGTCTGCAATTTACCAATTAAAATGGACAGCCCTACGGCCAGCAGGAGCAGCTGCTTCATTTTCACCAACTTATTTCCACTATTGCTGGCTAAAAAGTGAGGAGAAACTGCGGAAGCCGGCTTCCACTCAACAACCACATGCCATTTGACAAGCCACACTGAACAGTTGAAACGTCAAACGTAGAAGTTCTAGAGCAGGCTTTGGGCGGGCGGCCAATCGGATCGCACCACGAAAATGCCGACGAGCTGTCAGACGACGTTGCCCAATGGAATCGCGGCGAGTCAGGACGTATACAAATGGCGGCCGGCCATTGGGCGAGCGGTTGCGTTCAATCGTGGACGGGCGGGAAATTCAAAACGGTGAGAGGTTAGAGAAAAGGGCGGGAACTTCAAATGAAATGTTTAGGCGGGAGTTTCAAACGAAAAATTAAGGCGGGAGTTTCAAACAAGAAATAAAGGCGGGAGTTTCAAACGAAAAATTTTAACGGGAGTTTCGTAGTATGTACATTCATGGAATTTTCGACTACTATAATAAATATACGGTAGATAAGTTATCGACTGCTAATTCAATTTCTCAAGAATAGTGAGTCGCATTGAACTACGCACATCACGACAAAAATTCAACGAAGCTAATTTTTAATAATGCTCGTAAAAATTAATCGTGCACAAAAGACCTTTTAAGGCTACGCAATTAAAAATGGAATTATTATTTGAACTTCGTGAAGTTTCGTAACAATACAATACGTAAATCCGATAAGTCAGCTTGAAATTGATCGCTTCGAGGCGGAGGAGTGGTTGTGGGGGAAAGGAGAGTCGAATCAAATTTAAAAAAGAAATAATTTATTTGTAGATCTTTGTACAAATTCATAACAAACAAAAAGGTGAAATACGGAACCAGCAGGAGGTTGGCATGTTGTTTTTTTTCTTTGAATAGAAGACGCACAAATCTTATCAACAAAATCAGTCAAAGAAACATTACACACTAATTAAACACGTCACACTGTTTTAATTTGATATAAAAATGTCTCTATTGTCTCACTCTACAGCTCATCGTGATCAGGCTCCTGGAACAAAGAGAAAAGAAATTACAACTCCATTACAAGATAATTTTGTTGGATTGAAAAATTGCAGGTGATAATTAACAAGATAATTTTGTTGGATTGAAAAATTGCAGGTGAGAATTCTCAACACCCGTCGAAGAGAATCAACGTACCTCGATTGGAGCGGCTGCGTCTTCGGCATCCTCTTCGTCCTCATCTTCATCATCGTCGTCCTTCTTCTCTTCTTCGGGCGTGGCGGCGTCCCTCTCGGCCTTATCCTGTTCCTCCTTCATCTTCTTCTCGCCGTCCTGTTTGTCCTTAAGGCCGGTCAGGGCTTTCTTGGCGACTTCAACGTCGTCCGTGATCAAGATGTTGTCGAAGATCGTACCGGACTTGACTTGCCACAGATCGAGACCGATGTAGCACATCTTCTTCCTTTTGTACAGCTCGGAGTCCGGAGCGTATTCGGGATTGTCGATTTCCGGATGGACCCAGACTCCCTTGTAGGCCGGATTGGGGATCTGCTTGGGGCTCCAAGGTCCCTTGTATTCCGGATTGTCGATCATCGGAGCTTCCCACTCTCCGTCCATGTCGTCGTCCCAATCGTCGGGCTTGGTGGCATCGGGATCGGCGATGTGCTCCGGCTTATCCCAATCTTCCGGTTTCTTGTCTTCCGGATCGGGGATGGTCTCCTTGTCGTCCCAGTCTTCCGGTTTCTTCGCCTCCGGATCCTTGATCTTCTTGGGGGCGAGGAAGGTCCAGTCGGCTTCCAACTCACCGCTCTCGACCTTCTCGCCGTCGATTTGGACTTCGTACGTGTTGTCGGGCCTGAGGATGAGGGTGTAGGCGTGCGTGAAGACGTCATCCTTGCACCGGATGTCCTTCTTGATCAGCAGATTCTCCTTCTTGTAGCTGAAGATGACGTGGACTTTCTTGGTGCCGGGACCGCAGATGTCCGGACCGAACATGATCTGGTACGGACTGTCGCCGTGCATGTCCTTGGAGTCGAGGTCGCAGTCGAAGAGCTTCACGTAGCCGCCGCCGCAGTCGATGTTCTGTTCGTGCTTGACGGTGAACTGGATCACCAGATCTTTGCCTTCGTTGTTGAACGGCTTGAATTCCCGACTGAGGGCGTAGAAGCGAGCATCTTGGGAAGTCTGGAGACCTGGAATGGTTTAGTTGAATTTAGAATCTTATCTGGTGGAAGTTAATTTGGAAACCTGATGAATAGTGATATACTTAGTAACGTTACAATTGGTAGTACATATGAAGAGTGGTGATAAACTGAGAAGTGATAAATCGAGTTGGCGATAATGAATCCAATAGTGACACGTCAAAGAGATCCATGTGAAGCAGAAACACGTCAATTAGTGACAAATCAAGTAGACACATGGCAGATCAAATAGACACGTTAAATAGTGACGGATCAAGTAGTGCCATGTTAAGTAGACATGTCATATTGTGGCGGATCAAGTATAGACGCGCCGTAGTTAAAGGGTTAAAAACGTTTCGCGGAGAATAATAATGCATTTTCCGAAAAATCTCACCCTTATCCTCCTTCTCGTCGTTGTAGAATTTTCCGGCCGTCAGCACGAACTTTCCATACTCGGATTCGTCCTTGTGCTTGCTGTACACCCAGTTCTTCTCCCACGAATCTGCGTGAAAAAGGGTTGCGTTTGAGTTGCGTGCGGAACGAGCCGGTTTGATGAATGAAAAGCGCTACTCACCGTCCAGGAATTTCTCGTCCAAATAGACTTTGGTGAGGACCGAGCTGGAGAAGCTGAGGACCGCGCAGAGAACGAACAAGAGTTTCATTTTGGCTCTCGAGTGCTCCAACAACGCGTCAAACCAGCGACACGACTGCTTCACAAATGCCAAAAAATACGCGGCGCTCGCCCTAGGTAGACAGAGAGAGCTTGCGCTCGCGTCGAGATGACGCGCGCGTGCTTCCGTTCCGTCTCTCTCCGACCCGCGCTGTTCGAGCGGAACGGAAAAGGGAACGTCTGCGCTGCTTGCGTCGGGAAGCGACAGATGGAACGATCCGATTGGTCGAGCGGGCGGAACGACTCCGTGCGTCCGTCTCTCGCTGACGGATGCGACACGTAGGCGACGTCAGCCGTCCAAATGGAAGCCTCTGATTGGCCGGTTCCCGCCGTTTGGCGCGTTCCGAGGGAATTCGAAATCGGCCCGTGCAATTTTCCTATCTCGATTCGATAAATAAAGCAAACAAAATCGAAATTAAAATTGGAGAGTTATCTGAGCGATAAAGTTTGTTGAAGTTGGAGATTTTTTTCCGCAAAACGTCTTGAAATTAAAAGGGAATTGATCGCAAAAAAAAGGCGAATCGTAGTTTTTTTTTCGCGTTTTTCGGTGGATTTCCCAATTCTCGCCGTCCAGTTTAAATTTGGCGGCACGTCTCGGAAAGAAAGTAAATGGTGCAGCTTTGAATACAAAGGATAAGAGCTGCTCTCCTGCATTTGAAAGTAAGAGTTTGGTCGGGCGGACTTAAAGATGCCAACCGGTGCGGTCGGAGGCTTTTCGGTGGAAAAGCGCGTCCAGTGAGGCTCCCGAAATCAAGCGCAGCGGCCCCGTAGGCGACCAGTTGCCGCGGGACGGTACGAGCAGGATCCTAAGCAAGGAGTAAGCCGCCAAACTAGTTTACCTTGAGTTGACAAAGATATAAGAGATTAGTCGGGCCGTCTCATTATGCGGCCGCTTAAGTGCCTTTTCTGGGGAAAACTGTTGCAGTGCGCTCGAAATGTGGCCGTAAAATGAGCGTTTCCATTCGGGGCTGCGCCGTTCGCGAAAGAAATGCTGGGTACGGCCGGGAGCTGGTCGACTTTCGATTGCCGAAGTTCCATTGTTCTGTTGTGAAGTTTCCACATCAAAAGTAGCGTTCTCCGATTTCCGCGGCCGAGTAAAAATCGACTGCATTCGAATTGAATCGTCAGTTTTTGTAAAATTTGTTTTTAGTATCCAAAACGAAGTGTGTTGTTTTTTTATATAAAATATGTAATTTTATTCTTGATTTGTTCTGGAACGACATGGTCAAGTTTAGTTGCTTTGTTAGGTCTGGTCTGGTCTACGATTTCAATGACTTTTTGCTTGCACTTCTCAAGAAATTTTTAAATTAATTCAAACTAACTTGTAAACTAATGTAAAAACCAATTGATCATTTAGACCTAATTTATTCCGTTTTTTTATCTACAGCAATAAGTGACCAGGATCCATAACGTTACATTTTTCTAGTAATTAATCGGTTAAATTGATTGTGCAGGAACAAGAACATTTTTGAAGAGTATATTTCAACGTGTGCGGACTAATTTTGGGTGTTTTTGCCAACTTCTCGACGTCTTGCAGAGTTGATGATGAAAAATGTCCTCCAACTCAGACAGGAGAATAAGAGACGTCCGTGACGTGTGGAACCCGAACGTCAACAAAGAGGACAAGGAGAACCCGCGGATGTCGGGCGACAACGGGGATTCCCGCTCCAAGAACAAATACAAAACGTTAGAGCGCCACCTCAGCATGAAGAAGACCATCAGGAAGAAGATGATGAGGGACTTGAGGGAGATAGGCGACGCCTCTGTCGAGCAGACGAACCAAAACGTTGGTTTCCTGGAGCAGATCCGCACCGATCAGAATCCCTCGCCGAACATCGACAAGCCAAGCCTTTGGAAGAGACTGACAAAGGGCTGGGGCCACTCGTAATTCAGGTATATTAGTAACATGCAATCTCTTTTTGATTCAATTATATAAAACGAATTTTTCATTATACACTTCAAAACAAAGTTTTAAAAGAGCATACCGCATTCGTCTTTAAAACGAAGTTTTAAAATAGTTTATTGTCATTAGGTATATTAGTTGAGGAAACAGTTTCGATGGTCCTCGTGAGTCTATTCCGTTAGGCCGGAACGGAAACTTTCCTGTCTTAATATCACCAGCGCTGTTCATCTCCGACCGTCCAAATTCGGTGGGTTCGTCGCACCCCCAAAACCTCGACTCTGAAGCATGTGATACAGATTTTGTTACCGAGGTCCGCGAAAATTAAACGTTTAAATTTTCATAAGGAGAGCGAGTGCGTGTGCCACATGAAGCCACAGCAGAAATCCAGTTCAAGGTGGTTATTAAATGTTTCGCAAAGGCGAATAGGTCAAGGCTTCGCGAAATTCGTCGCCGGACGGTATTTTTAACGTTTCGACTAAACATTTAGGTTTAAGGTGACGACTTTAATTCGGTGTCGATGAGACATTGTACAATTTCAGTTTTGAATTTTAATGTTGTTGCAATTTGGATGTTATGCTTCAATTTGCGAATTCCCGTTTCGATCCAACTTTTCCGGTTCGTTTCACTTTGGACTTTCAATTTCGGAAGAGGCGCATTAACTTCAGCGATACTGTCGGTGTGATTAACTAGCTTTAAGGTTGCTGTTCCTAGAATTGTATTTAAATGTATAGACGGCTTTTTGCTTCTTTTGAACAATAAAATTGTACGTTCGACGGTCCTCGGTGTTTGTTTTCCCATCCGGGCAGTGCACTGTGGATTTCATCAATATTTTATTCGTTAAAAATCGTAGGTACACCGTTTTGGTTTTGCGATACAATTGTAATGTGTTCGTATTTATGTACAAACTGCTCTGTTGAATATATTACATTTCTAAAAGTTTAACAAAACAATAAATACGGAGCGGACCCGACTTCACTAGGCTACGGGAGAAATCACATTTAAAGAAATTTGTTCGGCTGGCCAAAACCCACCTTGGAATTCTTACGGAAATTTCTTCGATTGTACATCCATAGCCGTACTCTTAAAATGGCACGTCTATAGAAATACGATCGAAGGTTTTGCTTTTTTTCTCTGCTCCTCAACAAAATCGTTAAAATGTGCCTTGAATAAGGGTACATATAAAATTAAACCGCGCAAGCGAAAGTGTGATTCCAGAAATTTAAGACGTCGTGCAGCGGCGGACCAATTACTCTAACCGTAAATCACCTAAATCAATGGATTTTGACTCTGATCGAAGACCACGTACACTCTACAATTCCACATGAGAAAAATAAAAAATGCCCTCAATTTTAAACCGCACCATACCGTTCCACAATCGGAACGCTCCAGACATTAACCCTTTCCGGTCCAATTTTATCTCCACTGTGCCGCCTACCCCTGCCTTAATAATAATGTCGCGACTGCTCCGCAAAGGGTTAAATGCTGGCTCGATTTAGTCTAGCGCGGCCCGATCCTCGACGTACGCGAGAGCCACCCCCCCCAACTTTTAACATGCACTTAACAAAATAAAAACATTTACCTAAAATTGAAAAACAGCCTACGGCGCTTCAAGATCCGAACTCTTCCGTGCTAGAATCTATCGGCTTGAACGTGTAGCCGCCCCGACCGTCGAGGTGCAGCGCGTACTCGTGATGCTGCCACAGCGATTTCCGATGCGACACCGTAAGCAACGTGATGCCGACCTCCTTGCAATACCTGTACATGCTCCCCTCCACGTCGACGGAAACGGCGCTGGTGCACTCGTCCAAAATGGCGAACTGCGGCGCGTGATAGAACAAACGGGCCATCGCTATCCTCTGCTTCTCTCCGCCGCTCAACACGTCCAGCCAATCGGCTACGGCGTTCAGCCCTCCGTCCCGCTCCAGCAAGTACCCCAACTGCACGCGTCGCAAGTGCTCTTCCAACGTGGCGTCGCTGGCGCCGCGTCGCAGCGCTTCCGGTCCCGAATGGGGATAAGTCAGTTGGTCCCGGAGGCACCCGAGCGTCATGTAAGGCTTCTGCGGAATGTAAAACAGTTTTCCTCGGGGAGGCTTCGTCAACTCCCCGCCGAACAGCGGCCACAGCTCCCCCAATATCCTGAAGAGGGAGGATTTTCCCGCGCCGTTCGGCCCGCAAACCAACACGTTCATCCCCGATTGGATCTCGAAGCTCAACTCTTTGATCAACACGTCTCCGTTCGGGGTGATGAGGGGCACCCGATCGAACTTGATCACTTTATCCCGGAATATCAGTTTCCCCCCGTTGGGCGCCAGGCTCTCCGAACCCGCAACCATCGTCCTAACGTAATGTCCCTCGTTCAGATCCTTCAAGACAGACCGGAGCTGCGTCATCCGCACGGTGAAGCCCGCGAGCCTCGACAATTCCCGGCCGGCCAGCACAAGACGCCCTATCGCCTCGGCCAATTTAACCAACATCCGGCCGAAAGTGTAATACAACCTCGACCTCTCCCCGTGCGATGCCTTCGCGAATACGTGCGCCGCAGACAGGAAAGGCAGCGAAACCGCCGAGAACCCGACTATACTAGCGAAATACTTCGCTATGAGATTGTCGATGATCCCCATCATCGTCTTGAACCGCAACAGCTTCCGCATATGCACCAGCAATTTGTTGTAGCTCGTGATCAACGTGGACTTTTCCCTGACGTTTCCGTTGTAAAAAGCCACCTCCTCCGAATAAGTGATCAGTCTCGCGTTTATATGCCGGAATTCCCCTTCCAATTTCTGCTCGGTCACCGTCAACCGCCCCATGGGCCGCCGCAACCGCGTCAGCACCATCCCGGACACAAACAGGTAACCCAACATGAGACTAGGGGTGCCGCCGCCCAACGACGTCGTCAACCGATACACGTAAATCGCTATATCCAGAATGGGCTTGGCAGTGTTGCAATACAATTCCGCCACCGACTCGCAGAACTTATCCACGTCGGTTGTGAGCAGCTGATCGGCGTTGGAAATCCTATTATCCAAGTTGCTCATCCTGTAATAGGTGAAATTCTTCAAGTATTCGTCGTATAATCGGCGGGTCATGTTCGTCCGCAACCGAATCTTCAGCTCGCCAATCGAGTGCTTGAGGACGTTGTTCACGACCGCTATGACGGGCATAGCGATGAGGAACTTTTTCAGCCGGGTGTTGAAGAGCTGCTTGTCCATCGAGACGATCGCACTGAAAAATTCACAACATCTAGAGCTGTTTTTTCCCCTCGTATTCGACATATTTTGATATTCTGTTGTACACCAAGTACCATTTAACAATTTACCTAACCCCCCCACCTTTTAGAGCTTAAGATCCAAATCTTACATATTTATTGATTTAAAAATTAATTGAATGAATATAAGTAAACTTGTAGTTGGATTGAAAAGGGCTTGGTTATAAATGTATAAACAATAAAACAGTATTAAAATTTTATGTTGTGATCGTGTAAAAACGAGACGAATCGCAATCACCACGAGACTAAATTCGAGGTGAAGAAGTTGTGAATTGAATGGAATTATTAGAACATGAAGTGAAAACCGACCGAATCTGATTGTGAGTAGGAAAAAATTGCATAATCAAAGGCAGACCTGACTCAAAGTAATATGAAAAAGAATGTCTAGAAAGTTGCAGATTGCATTAGAGTGCAATTCTGACGCAAGCGAGGTTTTCAAATGGAATTAACATATTAACACATTCGAACTTTCAACTCACGTTGATAATGATGGCCGTAGCAGTGAAGGATTAGAAATGAAGATTCGCGTACGCAAGACGCAAAATTTTAAGGAGACTATTGGAAAAATCAACATTCGGGAACAAAACGTTAAAGAAATAACAACCAGACTTGATGTAGGAAAAACCAAAGTGTAATTTTAATGAGGAATCATAATACAATAGTAGCAAAGACCAGATCAGTACTCCTTTAAAACCGGAATTGAAGAGTACAAAAATTATTCACATTTCTGGTAATAATCTGAGGTTAAGGACCCTTAATCTAATGTCAACCCAATTTTACTGAGATAGACATTAATTGATGGATTAATTCCAGCCCTATCTAGTGAAAATATTTCGTGGCCAAATTAATATTATTTAATTCTATGATTGACTCATCATCATTTATTTCCCAAAGAGTAAAAATTAAATTCATTTCTAAACTAGCTAGGACTACTCAACAGTGCAAGATTGAAGCACTTCGTAGGCGTAATATTTTTTGGGCCATATTGAATTACGCAATCTCACTAGAAATCACTGCCTCACGGAGTACAGGAAATACTAATTGAATGTTCGCAGGTGGGAGGCTAGAACAATGGAAAAATTGATTTTACATTCGGCCAATGGGCCGAATTAAAAAAAAATGTAACGGAAAGACAGCGATAAGGAATATACGATTAGTTTCGTTGCGTGTACGAATAATGATGAATTAGAAACGCAAATTGTGCAGAGAAGTATCGAATTTGTTGTAGGCTTGTTTAATGGGCAGTACGCGAACAATCGATTCTCGACAGCCTCGAGATTTATCGGCAAGGAATAATGGACCCATTAAAACATTTATGAAATATTCAGGGATTCCATGTCTGTGAAGTTTTGAATTGTTGATGAGGTGGAAATTCAAATTGTTATGCAGATTAATTTAGTTACAGAATATATGAGGAAATTGTGTCCTCCGAGTGAGAAACTGGTTGGTGGCTTGAACAAGGTCAGCATAGAAAGCTGTATTGGGTTGCTTTAAGGAAACTTAGCGATAGGCAATTTCAATTCCACTAGGAGAGTGTCATTGTACTGGAACAGGCTTAATGGATTTGTGAAAACTTGCTTGATGGCCAGTCTGCACAAATGGAATAGCATTAAAATTGTTTCTTATTATTGGTCAATTTTCTCTTTCTATTTATACGTGTGAGCATCCACTTGTTATAGCTGGGATTACAAATTATCTCAATGATTGATAACAAAATCGTTGAATGCTATCTCATTGAATTGCATTTATTAAAACGAGTTTCAATTGTTAGTGTTAGGGAAATCATTCACTCGTTGAACACTGAGTGGGTTCAATGTACAATAAGTAAACAGTAGAACTTGTTGAATGGTAAAACAGGTGTCTTGGTCGTGCATTACATTGCAAGTAGCTTAGTCCTGCATACACATCTATCATATTGATATTTATTATTACAAACATATACGGTAACACTTCTAATTGAATTGCTCGATCGGGAAAGTGATCATTATATTGACATTCGAAACGTCCACTTTAAAAATAATCATTTTAGTTAATATTACCTTTCAATTTTCGTGCCATTGTTGATCATCCACAAGTCACAGACCGACCTAGCTATCAAGCTAGCAGCGACAAGAACCAAAAGTCCAGCTTCTTTCGAGTACCAACCAGGAATGACAATTTTCAACAGCTGACCCAACTGCTTGAAGAACTGCCTATCCACGTGCGCTTTGACAGTCGCCTCCTTCTTCTCAGCTATCATATACTTCACCTCCTCTTCCAACGTCTTCACAGTCCGCTTTCTGTCAAAACACAAAAACTAGCCAAAAATCCCAAACAGGACCAAAATCCCAGAATTTGAGGTTAACACGTTACCTCGTCGGCAGCGAAGACTTGGCGCACCTTTTCCGCAAAAGCGCCAGAACCAAGGCGGCAACGCCCGCCGTTGCGATCGCATTGTTCCTCGTAACGAATTTGCTGTAATTAGGCGCCATCGTCGCTTCGGAAAAAAAATAACCAGCGTCCGGCTCAGTGCAGCGACACACACCTCACTCACATCGTAAAACGCGACGACTGGCCCGAGCGAAGCTCATTGGCTGATGTTGGGCGTAACGTGACACAGCAATTACATTTTTATTGTGCGCTCGCCTACTTTCGACTTTGATCGCCGTCGAAAGTGTAGGGAGTCGAAAATTCCGCCCGGAGGCTTCAAGTTCACTTTCATTTGATCGCTATCGCAGTGAAAGTGAGCTCGTGCAACAAAAAAATTGCGCAAAAAAGAGGAACAAATCGAAACATTTTGACATTTGGCTAGGAATCCGCTTCCATTTTACAGTTTACTACCATTTTACAATTTTTTACAGTTCCCTAAAAATGTAAAACTAGATTACAGTTCGCCGTTGGATAATACAGTTCACTGTAATGTAATAATGATCAAGGGTGGCGCTAGGTGTCGCCCACCGGCTCAGCTGACTGTCAGATTGTTTTGCGTCCGAAAAAATAACAAAACCGTTCTTTTGTTCCGTGTTCGGGTTGACGTTTTTCCGTGTTTTTTCCTTCAGATTTGTGACCGTTAGCGTAAAATTTGGCGTCGAATTATGTGGATTAGTGGCGCGCATTCTCGGTGATCGGGAAACACAAACGGAGCGAGATGAGTGCCAGAAACAAGGGGAACAGTAAAAATGATGACCACAGTGTTGAGGTTAGTAACCTGTTTATTACTGCAACTTGTCATTTTGACATTTCTTTTCTGCTGCTGAGCGGTGGATTCCTCGGACCTACGTCTCCTGCTATGGCCGATTTTAGTCTTATTGGAAGTTGCATTGAATTTTTTGTTTAATTCTCATTTTCATTTCCGTCATTGTGCTGTTTTCATAACCTTTTATTGTTATTCTAAATCCATTTTTTTGTAATTGCTAGAGCACGATATTTTGTTACTCATATCTGTTACTAGAATGGCTTAATTTGTATTTGTTTTGCGCCAGCGGTTGAAGACTGCGAATGTCGTTCGAAAATATTTGAAGAATGAACTTTGACTTGTTTGAAAAAAGTGAATAATAATGTCAAAATTAATAGTGGATCTTTTGGGCTGTGTTTGGAGCAATTCAGCTTGAAAATGGAATGTTGGAACAATGCGTCGGAATCAGTAAGCTCAATTATTCGCTGTGAATTTTGCAGAATGGTCCACTTGTTTATTAATTTTGTATGCTATTCGATTCGCGGTCCACACGAAACCCCGACCCTTCATTCAAGATATCTTAATTAAAAATCCGTATAGTTTATTACTACAGTTGTTCTTACATTCTCCTATGCTTATTATGATTACCAAACATGCGGTCGTCAAAAAAAAAACCACTTCGCATTAGCTACATTAATCTCAAATTCCGATACTAACATGTTTCTGCCATATCTTCTAAGCATTGGAAATATGCTTAGTGGTTGATAATACAGCCGTGAAAGTACGTAGGTTTAAGCAATTAACTCTTCCCCCGTTTTAATTAATCAATATTTTAATATGCTAATCAATTTTTGAATAATATCGATGCGATGTTATCGAATAGCGAGTTGAAAAGTGTACGCTTGTTGCAGACACTGGCGGAAGTGTTCCGCTGCTTCATCTGCATGGAGAAGCTGCGGGACGCCCACCTCTGTCCCCATTGCTCCAAGCTGTGCTGTTACGTCTGCATAAGGCGCTGGTTAACCGAACAAAGGTCCCAATGTCCGCACTGTCGGGCCTCACTGCACCTGCACGAGTTGGTGAACTGCAGATGGGTGGAGGAGGTGACCCAGCAGCTCGACTCTTTGCAGGCCGTCAATTTGTCGACGAGCCGGATAGACGACAACGACAGAGACAAGTTAGCACACCAATTTTCCCCGATAAATAATTCTGTCCAACCGGGTTACCGTTATTATTTTTGCAAAATAACTGGTTAAATTGTACTGTCTACTTTGTCTTTGTGTTAAAAAGACTTCCGAGTGTATTAATGAGAAGTCTGTCTTTATTAACGAGACGTCTCTTTGTACTAATTAGAAGTCTGTCTTTATTAATGAGACGCTTCTCTGTCAACGGGACTTCAAGTATCGAATCGTTAATAGGTGTATGACGCACTTCGAAAAGCTGTCGGTTTACTGCTGGACCTGTCGTTGTTGTATTTGCCATCAGTGCGCCCTCTGGGGCGGAACTCACTCAGGACATACCTTCAAGCCTCTCGAGGAAGTCTACGAACAGCACATCACTCAAATTAAGGACGAGGTGGCGCAGCTGCGTCGAAGGCTCATGGAGCTCATCGGTATAGTTCAGGAAGTTGTAAGTGTTGTAAGAGAATTTAATTAATGTTCCTCGTAGTGGTGTAGTGGTGAATTGGTCAAATAATTAGGAACAGAGGCAGTGTAATCTTATGTAGATAATTAGAATAAAAGGACCTGTTTGGTGTAGGAGCGCAATGTGGAGTCTGTCCGTTCCGCCAAAGACGAACGGGTCCGGGAGATCCGCAACGCCGTCGAGCTGATGATAGCCCGGCTGGACTCGCAGCTCAAGACCAAACTGCTGACCCTCATGGGCCAAAAGGACTCGCTGACGCAGGAGACGGAGCAGCTGGAGCATCTGCTGCACGAGATCGAGCACCAGCTGCACACCTGCACCAGATCGGAGCTGATCATGAAGAGCGGGGAGCTGTCGCGGATGATACACGCGATCCGCAAGAAGCCGATGACCAGTTTCGTGACGGCGCCCGTTCCGGCGGACTTCCACAGCGAAATAGTGCCCGCGTACGACAGCAGCACGTTCATCATGCACGGGTTCACGCAGCTGCAGCGGAAGGCGGATCCCGTGTACTCTACGCCGTTGCACTGCAACGGGTTGTGCTGGAGGTTGAAGGTATATCCGGACGGGAATGGCGTCGTCAGGGGGAACTATCTCTCGGTGTTTTTGGAATTGAGCGCCGGATATCCGGAGACTTCGAAGTGAGTTGTCATAATCTCAATTTCTTAACCCATTTATGGTCCTATATTCATTGACACGTTGACTGCGAACATATTATTCACAATGCTATTTCACATATGCAAGTGCGCGCTAGGCGCGTCATCAGCATTCACCGTGTTAAGTAATCCGATAAAATGAACGGTTCGTACGTTATTAAATTAAAAATATATCAAATACGTCAATTTAAGATTTAAACTTGAGGAAACCACGCAATAGTGTTTTGTAGAGTATAACGTTAATGTTCATTGCAGATACGAATATCGCGTGGAAATGGTCCACCAAGCTTGTCGCGATCCCTCGAAGAATATCGTGAGGGAATTCGCCTCGGACTTTGAGGTGGGCGAGTGCTGGGGCTACAACAGATTCTTTAGGCTGGACTTGCTGGCGAGTGAAGGCTATTTGAATGTAGCTTTGGACACTTTAGTTCTGCGGTACGTTTTACGTCTTTATGTGTGGGAGAAACGGGCGATGTTTGGTAAAAGAGGGAGATGTTGGGGAATGAGGATGAATGGGGATTGGGATGAGGATGAATGGGGATTGGGATGAGGATGAATGGGGATCGGGATGAGCTTGAATGAAAATTTTATTCGTTCTAGATTCCAAGTTCGCGCCCCAACGTTCTACCAGCGATGCCGCGACCAACAATGGTACATCAACCAACTGAAAACGGTGCAGAACCAGTACATCTCCCAAATAAACGAATCTAAAGAGGTCAGTTGAATTTTTCGAAGTGATTTACTTCGTGACACTGCAGTGCAGTTATTTAACTTGCCGTTTCCAGCGATTAGCCGCCGAAATATCGAGGAACGCGGTGGTGGCTACGCTAGGAACGAACACCCAACCTGCCGAACCGAACGCACTGAACGCTGTGAAGAGTCTCTACAACATGCCGACAATCCACGATATTCCCATGCACGCCGAAGCCGGAGACAGAGCGGCCGCTTCGACATCCCAGAACGCGACGAGCACGAAGAAATGTCCCGCTGCAGCCGGGTACACTTCCTTGACGAAATCGCTGCTCAATCCTATGAATAGTGCACGGTGAGTTGCTTTAATAGTTAAAAATTGCACACGGAACAGCACGGTACGGGGTTACAGAGTACTTATTGCGAAGTGAGAAAAATAGGAAATTGTGGGCGAAAATATTTTATTATTTAGGTCGTAATTTAGTCAAATTCTACATTTACATTCTATTCGTAAATATAACTCTCCGCAGAAATCGTGTGTCGGAAAGTTCAGTCGCAATTTAATGGCATTTTATGTCTCTATTGAAGACGTTTTGCCTGACGCGGCGGAACGCCTTCCGGAACCGCTCTATCAAATAATCCATCACTTTCTCCTGGCAAATCTCCGCGTCCTCATCCGGATAAACGCAAACGGGATTTTTCACGTCCCTGCAGCCGATGTTCATCCCCGAATCGATCCGTCTGTTTCCTTCTCGCTTCCACTTTTCTATCTTCGCGTAGCAAGCGCACTGCCACGGGTTCGAGTGCACGTTCAGGTTCCAAACGTTTTGGAAGTCCCTGCTCAACATCCTATCGGGCAAGTAAGTCAAGTTGTTTCCCCACAAGTTCAGTGTGATTATGCCCGAGAGGCTGCTCCGGATCGAAAAGATCAATCCCTCTTGCTCGACGGACTCCTCTTCGTCGGGTTCACCGCTGAACGGGGCGAAGACATCCGGAGGGAGCTCTTTCAAGCGGTTCTCGCTCAAATCGACGTCCCACATGTGGTAGTGGCCGGCGAACGTTCGCCGGTCGATCGAGTCGATCAAATTTCTGTTGACCTTAAACACGGAGATCGGCAGGTCTTTGAACGCCTCGGCCTGCAGAAATTCGATCAAATTGTTGCTCAAGTATACGCCTTTGAGTAGCGGCGTCTTGCCGAACCAGTCGGCATCCCACCTGTTGATCTTATTGTTGGACAAAATTACGTCGGTTAGGTTGGGCAGCCGTTCGAAGGCTCCGTTCTCGATGGAATTGATGGCGTTGCCGCTCAAATCCAACTTGTTGACGGGGAGGTCCGCGAACGTCCCCTTCACTATCTTCACCAGATTGTTGTGGACTACGCTCACGACGGACGTGTTGGTCAAGTTGGACAGCGATCCGGGCATCACGAGCACCATCGCGTTGCGCTCGAAACGGATCTCCTCGAGCTTGTGCAGATTTGACACGGCGCCTTTTTGCAGGACCACAACTTTTTCGTTTTTGCATTGGATCTTCTTGGCGTCGACGAAGTCGTCCGTTGGTCCGATGCATCCGGTGATTTTGACATTTGCTGTTGCGTTTTCGTACGATACATTGATGTCCGTTGCTGCGAAGGTGTTGCTCACGCAGCAGTCGGAGAATTTGAGGACCAACGCGCACGAGATTAGTCGGAGGAGCATTTTCGTCGGACTGACGTCCGTGGGTTATCGGCTCTTTTATAATTATCAGGTCGGGGTCTCGTGGACTGGGGGAATTTATTGTTTCCGCTGTCCGTTTTCTAAATTGATTTGTGCTGTAGAGACGGTGAATCCCAAGTTTTATTTCCCGTGAGACTTGTTTGAGTTTAGCTTGTTTTATAAACTAGGTAATTTTTTTTTTGGGGTTTTTTGCAAGTTGACAACGTTTAATTTTTTTTTGGAAAACATAGATTACAATAATAATCTAAAAAACAATACACTCTTTAAAAAATTTAAAAAAGAGTATAAGCAGCGTGAATTTGTTACATGATGTTTTCAACTAGAAATATTGACAAGACGACCTTTAGGTCAATTGAGGCATAAACTAAAAAAGATAAGACCGCATTCGGACGCGCTCTGCGAATAAAAAGGGAAAATCCTCTCGACTTTAACCAGTGAAGTGGGGAATTTTATAATCGTTGGCTTATTCCTCAGCTGAAATGCGCGCCGTCTCCTTCTTGTGCTCGTTCCTAATCGCCAACGTGCGGACTTGCTCAGACTACACTTTCACCAACACCATTTTCGAAGTATTCGACGGCTCATCGACCAAAGAAGAAGCGATAAACGGCTGTGTGGACCCTGAAAAGTTCGGCGCCGCACTGCGAATCACCAGTCGTGAAGAATTTTTAGTGTTGAACAAAGGCGCGGTCGCGGGGCTCCCGCGCTTGGAGAGCGTCAAATTCGAAGGGAACGGTCTGATTTTGGTTTTGCCCGAATCCCTTTCGGATTTGCCCGCGTTAAGAGAGATCGCCATAAGGAGGAACCAGATCGTCAGGATCGTTGGGAGGACGTTCGAGAAGTTGCCGGTGCGGGCGGTCGATTTGAGTTGGAACGAGATCTCCTTCGTCGAGTCGGGTTCGTTCGGTCGTTTGGACAAATTGGAAAAGGTGCTGCTGAATGGAAACGGAATTTCCGATTTCAACAGCGATTGGTTCGAGTCGACGCCCGAATTGGTCGAGTTGGATTTGAGCGACAACCGCATCGCGAGCATTCGGAGGGGAGCCTTCGAGAAGCTGGAGAAACTGTCGATAATCAAATTGCGCAGGAATTTGATTAACCTTGTGGATGAGAGGGCGTTTTTCGGGAAAATTCGACTCAACACCGTCGATTTGAGCGAAAACGTCATCCCGAGGCTGCCCAAGGACCTTTTCGATCAGAAGTTGGGTGAAAAAGAGTTGGCAAATCCCAGCGAAGTGGAGGCGATTCGGGATAGACTCGGCGGGGATTTGAGTTGGATAAAACAGCTGTTTTTACACGGAAACCAACTGACGTCAATTCCGAAGAAAATCTTGGAAGACGTGGGCGAGGATTTGAAAAATTTAACTTTGCATTCGAATCCTTGGCAGTGCGCGTGTTTGGACGACTTGACGAGGTGGAGTGCAGAACGCAGCGTCCGAGTGGACGCATTCGATGTTGGTTGTGTGGACAGGAGAAACCCGATTTGCGTTTTTCCCTTGCACCGAACTGCGGTGTGCCAAGACTTGAGCAACGGCGATGACCTCCGCGTTTTGTTCTTCAAGAGTTTCCGAAAGCCCAGACCCAGCGTTTTAACCGACCACGTGTACTGCGGATGAATTCCGTTTCGACCGGTTGGAATGATAATTTGTTGACTTGGGATTCTCCCAGTTTCCGTGATCTTTAGCTATCGACTCGACAACCTTGAACTCGACCAGTCCATTGCAAACCGCCAAACAACTATGTTGCGGGCAGCCTGGTGCTTTGTGCTACTCTCGGCGCACACTTGTCGTTGCTGCGAAGAAACCACTTTCGTGGCCAACAAACTGAACAACCAGAATGCGCCACTCAACGAGGAAACCGCCCAAGTGGAAACCGTCGTCCACACTGGTTGCCTGGGTCCCGGAGTTTTCGCCGATCCCAAGTACATCACTTCAACTCCCAACGAACCAATCGACGTTTTGCGTCGCGGCGCTTTCAACAACTTGCCGGGCTTGAAGGGAATACTATTGGGATACAACAACATTTCCGAGGTCCTTCCCGGCGCGTTCGAGAACCTAACGTCGCTGGAGGCCGTCTCCATGGTCAACAACAAGCTGCAGCAAATCAAATCCGGCGTTTTCTCTTCGCTGCCCGCACTCAAATTGCTCATCCTGAACTTCAACAGCATCAAGTACATAGATCCCTCGGCCTTCGACAACCTGCCCAAAATGGAGACCGCCTTCTTCATCTTCAACAAGATCGAGTACTGGTACAGAGATTACTTCAAGCATTCGAGAGACATGCAAACCATCAACCTGCTGAAGAACGAGCTGCGCAGCTTGCCCAGTCGAGCGTTCGAGAACACGCCGAACCTGCAGCTCCTCGGCGTGTCCGAGAATAAACTCGAACGACTCCATCTGCACTCGTTCCGAGGACTGACGGCCCTCAAAGAGCTCGATCTGAGTAAGAACCGACTCAAAACCCTCCCAGCCGGTTTGTTCTCGTCGATGAGGAACGTCGAGTTCCTTTACTTGAACGGCAACAACTTCACGTTCCTCCCGAAGCAGATGTTCGACGATTTGGAGGCCGTGACGTCCCTGAGCGTCAACTCCAATCCGTTCCAGTGTCCCTGCCTGGAGGACATCAGGAAATGGGCTAAAGCGAACGAGATTCAAATGGAGCTGTACTACAAGACCTGCGTCATCGAATCGAACCCCGTGTGCGTTTACCTCGAGCCTCCGGTGGATGTTTGCTTGGAGCAGGACAGTGACGATGCTAGGGACGCGTTTTACGAGAATTTCGTACACCCCCCGGTTAATTGTGATTCCGATTACAACGTTTTATTGGATGGTTAGGCATCCTGAGCAGTTGTTAGCAAGGCTGACCTATTCCACCCACCTCATACATTTTTCAAGGGACAAATATGCTGAACGACAAGAGTATACACATTACCAATTTTGGCCGGTCATGCGAAGAAAACACTTTTGTCGGCAACAAACTACAAAATCAGGACGTCCCACATGGGAAGGACAGTGGTAAAGTGCAAACAATCCTCCACACCGGTTGCGTAGGTTCCGGACTTTTCTCCGATCCCAAGTACGTCCGTTCGTCTCCCATCGAATTCATCACCAGATGGGCTGGAGAGAACGATATACAAATGGAACCTTTCCATAAGCCTTGCGTCATCGAATCGAACCCGATTTGCGTTTACCTGGAGCCTCCGGTGCTTTTTTGCTTGGAGGAATTCAGTGAAGTTCTATAGGAATTTCGTGCACGCTCCGGTCGATTGTGATTCTGATTATAATTTCTATCGGGCTGGAAGTCCATCGTAGGCTACAATTAAAATTGAATAAAAGCGATTAATATATTAATTCATCCATGATAAAAGTTGTAGTCAAGATTCATTAATAAATTGAATCATGGAATAAGTATGACCACAGATCACCATGAAAGTACCCATGCATTTTAACCATTTGGCAAAAATGATTGAACGCATGCCAATATAATGAACTATCAAAATACTAGTCCAATCAGTGGCGCGGCGTGGTTTCCGAATTATAGTATTATATATCATAGTATAGCACAGTATAAATAGTATACGAAATGTATTTCAGTGGAATTCCAAAAAAAACCGCACGAAAACGCGTCAATCCTAACCGAAATAATGAAAAAAACGCGCTGCAAATAATGTGAAGTCCCACTTTGCATTGGTCAGCATACGCCTCCACCAAAGGTGCACCGAAAATCGAGAAATCGGACGCACTTTGGTGGAGGCGTATGCTGACCAATGCAAAGTGGGATTTCGCTTTCCCTTTTCATTCGCCGATCAAACGAACTGAATGACATCCAAACTGCTCGAAATGAAGTTTTGAGACGACATTTCGCAATGGGGCGTCCATTTTCAGTGATAATTCCGTCATTTGCCGAATATAAATTGCGCGTCATTGCAAATTCGTCGCGCAACGAAATCCTCGCGATGGAAGCGACGCCCGATTTTAACCAATCAGACGTCGCCTTGATCGGCATTGCGGTCGAATCAAGGAGGCCGAACGGAACGGCGAAATGTCAAATAATCGAACGTCAAATAATCGGCGTCAAATTCGTGCGTTTTTGGCCCTTTTTTCGCCTTGTCTCATCGAAATTTTCCCTGAAAAGTCTAAATTTACGTTCTTTGAGTATCCCAAAATCGCTTGTCACTGAGTTTTTTGGACTCAGTCGTACTGTTTATGCTACTTCGGTCAAAACCAATTGTGTTCGTTCTAATTAATATTTATTGCATAATTCTCAATTGAATTCGCTATTCAAGTGCAATACACATCATCGCTACTAACATTTTCAAGGGGAGTAAAATTTTCGTAGTAAATTGACTGCAAATCTTCGTCGTCCCTCTCCACGCACTCCTCTGGTTCATACAGAGAAACAACGCAAATCGGGTTGTTCTTGTAAAAGCAACCCCCGTTAAGAGCGTTAACAGCCACGTTGTTTTCCAAAGCCCAATTCATCATCCTGGCGAAGCACGGGCATCGCCAGGGGTTGGAATGCAAGTTTAAGTACTTCAGAGTCGTCAAATTTTCGAGCATCCTACCAGGTAGATAGGTGAGGTTGTTTCCTTGGACGTACAGGTGTTGCAATCCGATCACAAAGTTGTCTTGTCTCCAAGACGTCCCTTTTCCCTTCGTCAGGAATAAATCGGGATGCAAAGTCTTCAACCGGTTGTTACTCAAATCGACCTTTTCCAAACTCTGCAACCCTTGAAACGCGCCCTCCTGCACGGAGGCGATCTTGTTGTTCCTCAAGACGATTCTCGTTAGACCTTGGATGTTCCTGAACGCTCCGGAGCTGATCTTCCTCAAACCGTTGCTCCCCAAGTTGATCCGCATCATCCTCGGGGTGTTCTTGAACCAGTCGCTGTTCCAAACCTGCAGGCGGTTCTTCTCCAGCACCAGCGCCTCCAGTTTGGGCATGTCGCTGAACGCACCGATCCAAATCAGTTCTATCGCGTTCTCCTTCAAGTCCAACCTGCGCACGTTCAGTCCGGAGAAGACCCCGTTAGGAATCTGCTGGATGGAGTTGCCGCTGAGGTCCAGGTCGTCCAGGCGTCGCAAATTGACGAAGGCTCCCCTCTTTATTTCGGTTATTCCGTCGAATTTGAGTATCGCTTTGGTCAAATTGGGCAAATTGGCGATGGCACCTTTGTGGAGCGTCGGGACCGTCTGGTCTCCGCAAAGGACTTCAGTGGTTGCAAGGGGAACCGTTTTGGGTTCGATGCAACCGTTTATCGTCACCGTATCGCGAGCTTCCACTCCGAGTGTTAGGATTGTGATCTCGGCGTTGTCGAAGCTGGGGATTTCGCAGCATCTCGCCGACTGGAGTAATAAGAGCGCCAGGAGAATTTTGCAGTTCATTTTCCACAATCAACTCGTTTTTTGATGTCTCCAATACAACAGACACGTTTAGGATAGGAAGGAGTCTTGCGTTTGTCAGGACGGTTGGTCGAAGATTTGAGTTGGGAAAGCCAGAGGAAGACTAATTGAGTAGGATATTCAAATGAAGACTTGGATTAGGATACGTGGAGTATGGTGCACTCGTGCACTTCGCTCGTGGAAGACTAAATGAACAGGTCGAAGACTGAAAGTAATCGATTTATAATGGAAACTCCAACGTTTTATTATCGCTTGTTTTCGTCTGGCTTCAGTGTCCACCTAAACAAAATCGGAATCGACTACATGAAAGCTTTCGTCAGCTCCAGCAGCTCGTTGTAATCCGAGTCGCAGTTCTGCGGCGGAGGCCTGTAGTTCTCGAAGAAAAATGAAAATTTCCCTCGATGTTTCTCGCTAATTTCCTCCACGCACGTCTCCCTCTCGCTCAGGGAGACGCACCTGGGATTTTCCTTGAGTATGCACCCCGAGTAGCTCAGCTCCACCGGAATTTCCGCCTCTCTGGCCCACTTCTCCAACCTTTCCAAGCAAGCGCACTGAAAGGGATTGTTGTTCACGCTGAAGGTGGACAAGAAAAGGAGACGTTCGAAAGTCCCCTGCGGGATGAAGGTCAGGTTGTTTCCGTTCAGATAGAGAAATTCCACGTTGGGCGCTTCGTCGAACAGATCGACCGGGATGCTCCTGAGCAAATTTTTGCTCAAGTCCACCTCCCTAAGCGAGGAGAGTCCGAGGAAATTCGCCTTCGACACGTAACGCAGGCGATTCTCCGACAGAATGAGCACGTGCAATTTGGGCGTGTTGGAAAAAGCACCCTCGGGCAACTCGGTCACTTTGTTCTTCAAGAGGTCCACCATGAAGAGTTCACTCGAATCCTTAAACCATCTGGGGTCCCAGCGCTCCAGCTCGTTGCCGATCGCGTAAAACTCCTCAAATTTAGGCAGGGAGTTGAACGCCTCCGGAGCAATCGTCTTGATCTGGTTGAAGTTGAGTATCAGCACTTTCAAGTTCGGCGTCTGGTGGAAAACTTCCGCGGGAATCTCATCGATGAGGTTGTTGGACAGATCCACGTTCTCCAGAGACGTCAGGTTGCTGAACGCCCTCGCCTTGAGGCTTGAGATGTTGTTGAATTGCAAGAAGACCGTCTTCAAGTTGGGCAGGTCGTGGAAGGACTTCGGCTGCAACACCTCTATCTTCTCCCAGATGAACGAGCGAAAATGTGGAAAATCCAAGAACGGTTTGGTGGGTCCTATCGAACCCGTGTGCTGCACGGCCCTTATGACCCCCTCGTCGTAAATCAGGGGGAGGTCGTGGAGGAAGACTGTGTTGTTGAGAAAAGTAGGTGGATTTTCGCTCGCACTAGCGAGGAAAACATTCGCGAGTAAGAACAACGCAGGCAGCATTTCTTTCGCTTGGAGTTCGAAGAGGAACTGCGCTGCCCCTTTGGAATTTCGTTTTCTAATTGGAATTAAATGGGATTTGAACTGCTTTCGTGCGACTCTTATCAGGTGGATTTTGTTTGGGGAACCGCTTTTTCCGTCGTTGCTGCAACCTCACAAATCGCATGCAGCCGATCCATTCCTTCCTCATCTTTGTGGGATTTTGACCGGAAGAATTTCTCCGCACCTTCCGGTCAAAATCCAACAACCGAGCGTTCCGTTTTTCAACAGATTGATGACGAACGGCGACGCCCTCAGCGAATCCTCCAACAGAGCCGACTGCAGCTTGAGCAGCAGCTCATCGGCGTCTTCCATCCAAACCCAGATAAACCACTCAAAGTGTCCTTGCGAGGTGACCTGCAGCACCCAGGCGGGAGACGGGGCGTCCCCGAGACAGCTGATGGTGAACATGGGGATTTCCCTGAGCTCTCCGAACCTGCTCAACTCTTCGGCCACCTTGACACTGAGCAGCGACAGCGGAGACAGCGACAGCGAGCCGGAGAACCTCTTTGACGATTGCGACCAAGCGGAGAACAACTTGATCATGACGGAGGAGAATTCCAACGATGAGAACGACGTCGACGACGAGACGATGTCCGGTGAGTTTTTACAGTACTCTTACTTGCGTTAGGCCAATAGCAATAAACCCTATTGTAAACAATTTCGAAGCATAAGTTCACAATCCACATCGAAGGTGTCATAACATACTCCCTCTGTTCTGAAACAGATAGGTGGAGATATTCATTACAATTCGCCTGCCAATGTCCCATTTTTACATAAATTCGTTCGTATTTTTATGTATATTTCATATGTAAATAATATAAGAAATCCGAACGAACTTATATAACGACCCTACAATGGGGAATAATTTCAAGTGGTAAATTGAGGAAGACCGATGGAAAATGTGTCGTTAAATTTGGGTCGTTGGCGGGTGTTCATGTTATGAGGCACTCGGCTTTTAACCGTCCCGTTGTGCTATTGCGATGTGCACGGTTGCCGTAACCAAAACTACCTCCCCATTCAAGGTACCGGTGAGAATGGCGAGATTTGTTGTGACAATTGCTTTGGCGCCATTGACAGGGACACGGGTGATTGCGGCGATCACGTGGCCGAGAAAGACTGCCCTAACGCGGAACAGGAGAAGCCGACGAAAAATTAATTCTGTCCTTCCCTCTTGCCCTGCGCGAAACCCGAACGGAAACGTTGTGCAAAATCGGAAGTTTGTAGGCCATCGGGGGAAATTTGAGCGCTGTGATACGATTTTTACGAATAAAATGCAATATTTTGGTGCGTCCCTTGATTTCAGTCCCTTTTTTGATTCTACACTGGAGGCAATAGATAAAAAGGGTCGAAATGAATTCGATTCCTTCCTGAACGTTCGTTTAACCTTTAACGTGCTGATTTAAATTGCGTTAAATATGAATTAAAATTCAAATTCACTTTATTCACCGCACAAAAATAAGATAAAAGATAAAATTGTGTTACGTATATGTAACGTTCGTCCGATAAGGGATTAATTTGGGAAAATATTCGATAAAATGCATCCAGTAAATTTGTACAGTTTATTTCCAACAAAGTCTTTAATGCCGTGTAATAAATGTGCGCTACGGTTGGAGAAACGCCGGCTGGGAAAATTGTGCAAGGGGGAAATTTCCAGGTGAAAACGATGTCGAATACGCGGAATTTTCGATGGCCCAAGGCCTCGTTCTGCGGAAACCGACGCCGTCCGTTACGGGGGCAGCCTCCACGGCAAGCCGGCTCCGGAAGCAGAACTCCTTCGAGGAAAAACTGATGCTCTTCCAATTGTTCGAGCGACACGACAGGGGAAACAATCCGACCAACGCCATGGGCGCGTCCGTTTTCACCCCCAACGTGGAAAATGACGGTGAGTAGGAGATTTTCACGCTTAATTCTCGGTTGGATTATTTAAAAATTAATTGCAATAGGACGATTGGGGAAAAATATTAGGGAAATTCCTCGACTACAATCTCTTGGGCCTTTTAACTCTGTGAACGAGAAAAACGTAATATAAAAGAAATTCAAAAATTAAATAAAATCATACTTTTGCGGAGCAATAGTCCCATAATTAGTCGATCCGATCATCCGGCATTTCGGCCTATCGTCCCTTCTCTCCATCCCATCTTTATTCTCATCGCTAGGACTTTGATTTCCATTGTTAACCATACCACTTCCTGCTCTAACGGCTCCTCCCCTCATCCTCACCGCTAGCATGCGACGTGGCACTCGAATTTTGGCAAACTCGTATTTCGAAAGCAGACTGTTCCTCATGACCGTTTTCGAGCCATCCGTTCGAATTTCCTTCATTTCGTTGGGATTCCGGAAGTTTTGAACGATATTGGCCAAACTGACGCTCAGTTTCTCCAGGTAATCGTCATTAGATAGAATGGACTTGGAAATGTGTATTTCCACCTTTTTTCCATCGACGAAAGCGACCAAATTCGCGGAATCTTTGGACGAATATTGCAATTCAATTCGGAAGTTGACCTCTTTATTCGTCGAAAGGAATTGCGAACAACTTGGATCTTCATCCGCGGATGAACTAGTCTGACAAGCAGTCGTTTCAAAATGATTGCCTGGGTTTTGCTCGATTTTTCCTTCGTTCTTCGCAATTTTTCTTTCGTTTTTCTCAAAATTGCCTTTCTTTTCATCGTTTTCCATTGACTCCACTCCTTCTTGTTTTCCCTCTACATCACCCTTTTCTTGGTTTGTTGAAATTTGCCGTTCTGTTGCTAATTCCGCAACATTTCTTGTCTTTGCTCCGTCTTGTCCCTTTTTTCCGCTTCGAGCTTCTGCTTTGCTAATTCCAGACTCTTTGTGAACCGCTTCATTTGGAGCATCCACTTCATCGCATGCACTGACTTCATCGCATGCATCCACTTCATCCTGAGCCTCCACTTTATCCCGAACTTCCTCCTCATTTCTGATTTTTGCACCTCGTCCTTCTACTCCAGCCTTCGCCTCATTCCCAACTCTCCCATCCACCACTTCTTTGATCAGACCGCTTGCAACTTGTGCTTCATTTTCATCCGCCCTCTCAGCTCCATCTTTGTCTTCCGCTTCCCTCGGATCCTCAAATCCCCATCCTATCTGCTCGATCGCATTCTCCAAGCTACGCTCCGGATCGAATCGACTCTTTTTCGAACCGTCCGAAGCTGACCCGTGCCCCGCGCATTCTTCGCAAGGGCAGCCCCGTTCCTCCACCGTGTACTTCAAATCCCCATCGTTCAAGTAGTACGTCCCGCTCCCGTTGTTCGAGTGTCCTCTCCGACTGCTCTTTAGCAATGTCCGTGTGGCTTCGGTCAATTGGGAGACCGCCCTCTGCAATTGGCCCATCTCGATCACCCGATCGAGCGAAGCCCAGTACTTCTCTTCGACTTGTTTCTGGGCGGACTCGAAGAACGTCTCGCTCAGTTTGTACAGATGGAGGTCGATCTCCGGATCGACTATGGAAGGCAGATCGGAGAAGAGTCCGATTTTTCTGCACCGCTTCGAACACGTGTACATCGGGCAGTCGATTTTGTCGCAGTACTTCGAGTGGAAAGCGGAGGCTTCGTACAGGCCCAGACATGGGACGCATAGGACTTGCTTGTACATGCAGTCGTGCAAGGCGGCGTGCTTGAGGATGCCCTTCCATATTCCGCATTTCGCGTTGGCACACTTTCCGTCTTGGCAGACGGTGGCCGAAATTACGTTCTTCATCCTTCCGGAATAGTAGTTGATCAGTTGGGATTTGGTCGCGAACTTCCTGTCTCCCACTCCCAAGTACTCTCTGGTCTCCGCTGATCGAGAAAACAATTAAATCGCGTTCGCATTTTATTTCGTAGGTGTTAATTTCTTTTATTTGTGGATGATTTCAGGTTCGGGGCCAAAAATAAAAGCATTGTGTGCCGTAACTACAGTGTGTTGCATGTATATTTCAAAAAATTTGGCTGTCTTGGGAAATCAGTGACGATCACTTAATTTCAAAAATTTTAACTTTTATCAAAAGTATAACCAAAGACCAGGATAATAATTTAAATAGGATAGTCTTTGGTATAACAAATCCAATCAACTCATGAAGGTGATTTTGAAGAGTATAAAAATCTAGGACAGACGACAGCATGACGAATAGAAAACCGTGTTGAAGAGTATAAGGTGTTGATGTTAGAACGCAGCGGGTATGATAAATTGTGATTAATTTGCTGATACGATCAACCTGACTAATATTCGGACTAAGAATGCGAGGGCATCGAAATAAACATTATAGATTTATGGACGCATAATTAGCTCATTTTTGTAAGTATATGCATGGACGTGTTATGTCTACGATAATACAAGGCTTGAAGCTCTAATTTCAATTTAGATAAGCTTTAAAATGAGGTGAATTTGGTGTAGAATTTATTCACTTCTAGCACAAAGATTTTTAGTTGGTTCGAATTCTTTTATTGCAATTTTATCATCCCTCACGATGCTATTTTTGATATTATCAGCATTGTAATCAAATCAATTATTATATTGCATCATAATAATCATCACTAGACTAGATTTAAATTTGGCATTTATTCCCCTAATATTTTTGAACCTTCCTTCATTGAAGCGGTTCAAATTTAATATAAACAAAAAGTTCATTAAAACTCACCCATCGTGGTGTAGTTTTATCAAAGAATTATGGAGCACTTAGTTACTCGATATTCACTCTGATTAAGCTGCGTCTAAGTCGCAACTTAGTATTTATACACATACACACCCCACTCCGTTCCCGGAATCCCATTGGTCGTTTGAAATTTCAATCCTGCGCTTCCATTGGTTGTTTGAAATATTCTGCAACTCTTTGTTACGGACGAAAATTTACCATGGTTTATTGAAGAAAAATTGCTGATAAAATTTAAGCAACATTCAAAACAAATAATAATAATACTTTCAAAACATCGCCTTCCATTAATATTCCCGAACGAAATTTCATTGTCAATGTTGACGTTAAGACTTTAGAAGTAACATGAAACATTTTGAAGAGTGCAATACTCAACAATTTTCAACGTATTTTTGTAAAAAAAAAGTTTTTTCTTAGCTTCAGGCGATTCTTCAACAAACCTCCCTCTAATCGACCTATCTCAACCAGACTGCGACTTAAATGCTGCCATTCTAGACGACAGTAACGATAGCACCCCGACACACCGACCAGGTGAGTAATGAATTGATTTTAAAGTAAGCCCGTTGAAATTTCAAACGGTAATCATTTCAATCAAACAGATTTAGATCTCTCAACGCCATCAATGACCCGTGCTCCCCACCGTAAGGTGAACCAAGACTCTAAAAATGCGCCATCTACCCCGTTGAACACGACTTGGACTGAACCTGTTCCGTCGTTTCAAAACACGAAGGTACGCTCTAACCATAGAATGAATTTAGTTTATTAGATAAAAGTTGATTGTTCTGAATCTGCACCTTCTTATTGATGAAATAACGTCCTGACGTCCTCGTTTTATTTAGGAGGCCATCGGACCTTTAGAGTCCTTCTTCCGCTCAATCAACTGTTACCCGGAGCACGACCAACACAGGAGGCGGAGACAGTCGACAGACAACCGACGGAGCAATCAAAATTTTGACGTTCCCGTTGTCGAGCCGCCTTCAATTCCGGCTTTGCCGGGTGACATTCCGCAACCTTCCACTTCAGGTTAATAATGCATCTCAAATATTTAATTTTGGATTCTGTCTGCTTTCTTATTGTATTCGTATTTTGTCTGCTTCCCTATTATATTTTATCTTCTTCCCTAGTGTATTTTGTTTGCTTCCCTATTGTATTTTTTTATATATCATTTATTATTTTATATATTTTATATTATATGTCTAGGTTTCAGTTGGACCACTTCATTGCTAGGACAAAGGAAGAACGCTAAACCTGCGAAGAACGGCCACAACGCGAATGGGGACGTGCAAAAGCCCGAGAAGGACTCGAAAGACGAGAAGTGAGTGCTAATTCCCAATTTTCCCATCGAATTACAGTGACAATATTTTTTTCAGAAACGAAGATAAATCTCCGAATTCAGGTTGAAACAGTAATACTATCAACTGTAGAGTTAAAAATGTGATTCGAATATTCCTCCACTTCCTTAAATTCCTATTTACTTAGTTTGCCTACTTTAAGGTTCTTTTCGCCTCATTCTTTTTGAGGTTTTCCCAATTTTTTCATTCTGTTTGGAGTTTCCTCCACAAACTTCTTCTTCCAACCAATTTTTCCCAATTGCGTTCTCCAGAATTTCATACTAGTTTTGTTTCCTGTTGTAATCATCACTTATTTTAATTTTTAAGACGTTTAATCCTCACTTGCAGTTAGTGACAATTAAAAACGAGTTGCGAAACGTTCAGGTTGTTTCAGTCGAACAAAGGGGATTGATTTCAAATTTTTCCATTTATTATGTCGGATGGCAGGAATAATGTTCCAATTACAAAAGAAATCGATCCACGTAATCCAACAAAAATCATTTCACGTAACAAAATAAATTAGTCCAATTAAATGAGGCGATATAAAAAATAAATTGAAAAACTCCAGCGGATAAAGCTCCAATTGGAGCTAAATAGAATACCCTATTCAAATAAAATACCCCGTTAAAATAAAATACCCCATTCGAATAAAATACCCCATTCAAGTAAACTACCCCATTCGAACCAACATGAATATCCGGTGTCAATAAGCATGGTAATCCATGCTCTGCCTCAAAGTCATGCAGTCGACTTCGTCTATCTTCAACGTGTTAGTCTTCACGTTCAAATCTTCCTCCAGTTGAATCTGCGTTTTGAGGAGATATCGTAGCGAAGCTTGCGCTTCCGCCATCGCTTGTTGCAGTACGTTACAGTTCTCCCGCAATTCCCGTACTTCGTTCACCAAATTCGTCTCGACCAAGTCACGGCACAATTCCAATCCCGGCCTTTGAGCCCTATTCCCTAATCTCGTATGAGCCAGAGCCATGAAGCCTTCTTTCTCAGCTATGGCTTTCTCTAGTTTCGTTATGTTCCTGGTCATCTCGTTGGCTTGCCTGACCGTCTGGAAGAGTAATTTTCCAATTGGGTTTGATTCCATACGTCCTACCTTAACTAGTTTATCTTTACTAAATATGCAAAAGTTTATTATCGTTATACGAAGTTTTCTCACTTCCGAGTGCTGTAATTCCATTTTGCTTTTCGCTTCCTTCACCTCTTCGATCCGTCTACGGAACGCTTCATTAACGGTGTGGTATTGGTTCTGTAGATCTTCGATGACTTGCTTCAAGAGGGTGTCGATGTAGGAACGGAGAGGTCTAGCGCTGTTGATTTCCTTAGCGGCTCGTTCTATGTTGATCTTGGTGAATTCTTCCCATTCTTCGGCCGTTATCGTCCTGTTTTAAATCGGCCGAATTATTAATAGATTATTATTGTTGTAATAACTGTCGGACTTACGCTGGATCGAGAGGCGCAAATCCGTGGTACATACTCAAATTCAAACTGGTCTCTTTCAGCATTAAATTCTGCCCGTCGATTTTCAAAACGTTGTCTTTGTCCTCCAAGTCTCGGTCCATGAAGTAGATGGTCGACCTCAAACGGCGAGTTTGCTCGTTGGCCTGTTCGAGAGCCCTCCTCAAGAGGCTTTGCGACCCCAGGATGACGTCTATTTCCTTGTGGAGTTCCCTTTCGACATCGTCGTGGCACTAGAATCATATCTCAATCCAATGAAATGCGTTCAGGGAAAATATTTCCACCTAATAGACCATCCAATTAACCCTTTAACTACTAGAAAAATGTAACGTTATAGCGCCAGGTCGCCCTGGACCGCCGTAGTTAGTTAAAGGAGGCACCTCTTAGAGGAGAGTCAGCTTTTCAATTACCAAGTCGATTCCTATTCTTCCTTCGCGGAAAGCCAGGCACTTGCGACAAATTTTAAGCGCGGATTCTTTTAGGTTCGCCATGGCATCGTGGATGCGATCCATGTAGGCCAGTAGGTTTTCGATTTCCTTGACCACTTCCTTTCGCTGCTTCAGGATTTCTTGCTTGTTGAATTCGATGTCTTTGATTTTTTCGTCGAGTTTGTGGTCGGTGTCCTTTTTGTTCATGACCGTTATTTCCTCCACTTTCTCTCTTACCTGTTTCCAAGAGAAGTTGTATTGGAATTACTGGCTTTTGCTTCTAAAACATTAAGTCTAGGCTGTTCTGTGATAATTTGTTGTTTTATTCCACTTATTATTATTTCACTCCTTTACTCACAATTGATCTTAATTTTAAACCGGCCAGCCCAATTGGGCGAATTATTAATGAATGTAATCTTAATTTTAATCTTTAGACCATTTGGTCAGATGAGTTTACCCGATCGCATTCCGCTAGCACTTTATCTGCTAGAGCTTGTTGGTCTTCACAGGTGCGATACCGCTGTCTGTTATTGAGGTACCACTCATTGAGGCTAAATCTGGGAAATCGAATCATCGCATATTATGTACGATAGGAAATTCCCATACATTTTGAGAATTTACTGCAATTAAAATTTTTTACCTCGGCGGTGGAGGCGGAACCAGCACCAAATTCTTCGTATACAATCTGGTATGCATGATTGAATAATACGATTAGTTATAGTTCTTCAAGACAGTGTTTAAAATAATTAAAAAAATTGGTTGGAAAAATGGCAGTGACAAATTGAAAATTGTTTCCGCAATGGCTCCTTAATTTTCTCATCGCTTCACGGATCGTGAATGCACTTTGATGTGGCCACGGTCCGTATAGTGGGATGTTGCACCAAATTATTTATTTAATATGATGATGATTTATTTGATGTGATAAATTTGTATAACAAATTTATTTTATTGCCAACCAAAACAAGATCAGCAATGATGATAATAGAAATAACATCACTTTCACTGATACATATTTATTATTGGTGGAATTTTCACTCGACAACTAATCCGATTAAACATACAACTCGCGTGCTACAAAAATAAAATCAATGAGGATGATAATTCATGCTCTGCCTCAGGGTCATGCAGTCGACTTCGTCGATCTTCAGACTGTTGGTCTTCACGTTCAAATCCTCCTCCAGTTGGATCTGCGTTTTGAGGAGGTACCGCAAGGAAGCTTGCGCCTCCGCCAGAGTTCCCTGCAACAAGTGGCAGTTCTCCCGCAATTCCCGCACCTCGTGCACCAACTGAGTCTCCACCAGGTCTCGGCACAACTCCACACCCGGTCGTTGAGCCCTATTCCCCAGTCTCGTATGGGCGAGAGCCATGAAGCCCTCCTTTTCGGCCAGGGCTTTCTCCAATTTCGTTATGTTCCTGGTCATCTCGTTGGCTTGCCTGACGGTCTGGAGGAATAAATTCCCGGTGAATTAACCCTTTGCTGCCAATAAGGCGACATTTTACATTGAACGTGACTCTCTCTGGAAAGCAAAGGGTTAAACATACGCACCTCCATGTGTTGTATTTCCAATTTTGTTTTGGCCTCCTTCGTCTCCTCGATCCTCCTGCGGAACGCTTCGTTGACAATGTGGTATTGGTTGTTCAGGTCGTCGATGACTTGCCTCAAGAGGGTGTCGATGTACGAGCGGAGAGATCGGGCGCTGTTGATTTCTTTAGCCGCACGTTCTATGTTCAGCCTCGTGAAATCTTCCCATTCTTCGACCGTTATTGATCTACGGTCGCGGCCAAAATTATTAATTTTGAAATACGCACCGTCAATATTGGGGTTGTGTCCCAGCTACAGACTAATAGTCCCCGGTCCGGACTTACGCAGAATCAAGAGGTGCGAATCCGTGGTACATGCTCAAATTCAGGCTGGTCTCTTTCAAAATTAAGTTGCGCCCATCGATTTTCAAAACGTTGTCTTTGTCCTCCAAGTCTCGGTCTATGAAGTAGATGGTCGACCTCAAACGGCGAGTTTGCTCGTTGGCTTGCTCGAGAGCCCTAGTCAAGAGGTTTTGCGCCCCTAGTATGACGTCTATTTCCTTGTGGAGTTCCCTTTCGACATCGTCGTGGCACTAGAATTTACTTGCTATGGCACAATCCGATAAAATACATTTTAAAAACTTCATTTTGAAGATTATTGTTTTAAATTTAACATCCGTTATAAACGATTAAATTGTAGATCCGTTGGAACGGACTTCGCCAGGACAAGAAGAATTACACTGGGAAATTAAGAGTTACCATGTCGATGCCAACTCTTCCCTCGCGGAAAGCCAAGCACTTCTGACAAATTTTTAGGGCGGACTCCTTCAGATTGCTCAACGCAGCCTGAACGCGTTCCATGTAGACCAGAAGGTTTTCGATCTCGATGACCACTTCCTTTCGCTGCTTCAGGATTTCCTGCTTGTTGAATTCTATATCCTTGATTTTTTCGTCGAGCTTGTGGTCGGTGTCTTGTTTGTTCGAGACGGTAACTTCTTCCACTTGTTCTCTTATCTAGACTCATGGAATAGACTATTAAATAACTAATTGATTTAACATGCGACCGGAGGTCGAGTTCGTTCGACTTTCGCTTTGTTGCGCATAACCGATGACTGCGCACAAACCGAATTGCCACCGCAGAACCCACAACATTTTTTCCAGTAGTTGAAGAATTAAGTCTAGCTGTAGATAGATCCATCTATCCATGCGTATTAATTCTACGTTTAATAAAACGTATAATATTAAGAACAGCAACAATAATAATTGATGATGAAATTCGTGAAATGATTACCCGATCGCATTCAGCTAAAACTTTATCGGCCAACGCTTGCTGGTCATCGCAAGTCCGATACCTCTGCCGATGGTTCAAATACCACTCGTTCAGCGAGAATCTGCGAAAGGTAAATGTATAGTGCTTAAAATTCGCAATAAAAATTCTAGTGCAAAAATTTGTTCGAATGGCATACCTAGGTGGTGGAGGCGGCACCAACACTAAAGTCTTATCGTACAATCCCCTATTCATTTTGGAAAACGAAAACAGGAAGAAAATCTCCGGAAAAGCACTAGTGAACAAAAATAAAAGACGAGAATGTCACGAAAATGGACGTACAGGGCGGAATTTATCAATCAAACAGTTTAATCGAATGCACCCTTGACGACGAATTTCGAATTTGGCGCGAGTTTCGCGTTGTCGCGCCATCTACCGGCGTCGTTCGGTTACTACCAGGGAAAAATGGACGTCTTTCGCACGGATTGATACGAACAACCTTGACGCGATGTTGTCGATGGTTTACGACAACTGTCAGTTCGTGGCAAATTTCCTAACCTCCAAATGAACTGTCAGTGTGACAGTTCGGTTATTGCACATTTATTTTTGTTTACAACTAGCGCTAATTAAAATGCAACCCGTTCGGAATGTCTATTATTGAAAAGTGGCGGAAAATTCTCGAGTTGTGAAGTGGAAATAATTGGTTGTGCGCGCTAAAAATAAATAAATAAAATTTTACAATAATCTAACAAAACTATGTTAGGGATTAGTTTGTATTAAAACGACGGATTATGAATGATAGTGGAATAATTAAGTTTGAAAAATAACGCATATTGTTGAGTTGAAAATTATATGTTACTCCGAAGACATATTTGGAAAATACAACGAACTAATAATAATAAAACTTTGTTTTGAAGAGTATTATAACGTTGAGAACAACGAGGACGAATAAAAGAGTATGTATAATACAATATTGAACAAGTGAATAAGTAAATTACAACGAGGGAATGCAAACAACAATCCGAATAAACTAAACTAAAGTCTATTAAACGAAGAGGACATGGCCACTTTTTTGACTCCGAATAGGCACGGATACAGCGTCCGATTCTCTCCGTTTTCCCCCGACACTCTAGCCGTTGCAACGAGCCAGTACTATGGTTTCGCGGGTGGCGGGACGCTGTTTATCCTGCAACTAACTCAAGACAACACTCTAGTTTGCAAGCAGGGGCTCAATTGGTCCGACGGGCTGTTCGACGTGGCTTGGTCAACCGTCGATCCGAATTTAATCGTGACTGCTTCCGGCGACGGAGGCTTGCAACTTTGGGACGCATCCGCCAACGCTCCGCCGGTCAAAACGTTGAGGGAGCACCGCAAAGAGATATATTCGGTCGACTGGTCCAAGAGCCGGTTCGATCAGTTGATTTTAAGCGCTTCGTGGGACAAGACGGTGAAGCTGTGGGACCCGCAAGCCGACACTTCCATAAGTACCTTCTTCGGACACAACGAGCTGGTTTACAACGCCATGTGGTCTCCGCACGTTCCCAATTGCTTCGCTTCGGTTTCCGGAGACGGCACGTTGAAGATCTGGAACTCGATCCACTCGCTCAACCCGAGCTTGAGCTTTCGGGTGCACGACGGGGAGGTGCTGTCCTGCGATTGGTGCAAATACGATCAGAACGTCATAGCGACGAGCGGCTCGGACGGACTGGTCCGCGGATGGGACATCCGGAACTTCGTGCAGCCAATTTTCCAGCTGAAGGGCTGCGAGTACGCGGTGCGACGGGTGCAGTTTTCCCCGCACTCCTTCAATTTGCTGGCGTCGGTTTCTTATGACTTCACGACGAGGATTTGGGACTTCAAGAAGAGCAGCGACGCCCTCGAGGTGGTCAAGCACCACTCGGAGTTCGTTTACGGATTGGACTGGAGCAATTTGCAGGAGGGATTGGTGGCTGACTGCGGTTGGGACAGTTTGGTGCACGTCTTCACTCCGGACTGCCTCAAGAAGACGTTTTAGGTAAAAACCTATTTCCGGCACTTTTCTTTGCTATGTCGGAACATCCGACGAAATGAATTAACCCTAGAGTACCTGCTCTACGTTCCCTTAGACCGATTTTGGACTATATCAGGTTAACACTACAACATTATAATAGTTATTATTATGTAGAGAAGAATTCAGCAAAAAGCAAAAGGATGCAATGTGCAAAATGCAAGCGTTAAAGTGCGAGGGGGGCTTTAGTTTATTTTTTGGTGCACCCTCCTCAGAGTTAATTGAGCAGGAACTGCAGGGTTGGAAATTTATCGGACACGAAGGGTCAAGTTTCGAAACTAAAGTCTCGATGGATTAGACTAATTGAGTAAAATGTTCTAGCATCGATTATAACAATTATTGTAGATAAAAACATCGACTTTTCAATACCTGTTAAATTCGGAATGGCTTTTTTTAACGATTGTAATTTTCATTTACTCTATTGTAGATAAATCTATCCTTCTGTAAATACGCTTCACATTCCGTATATCGTACTAAAAAGTTGTCCTTAGGACGTGGATGTTCCGGATTCAGTTCCTCAAATCTAAGATAGAACTCATCTTCCTAACGTTCTTCATTCTGTGATTCCTTTTTTTCTATCAATGTAAAACCGTCGATTGATGAGGCGTCACTTCTCTGAATGCGCGTGCAGAGTTTCCTGCGCATTCGACGGCAAAAACTTAGAATCGTAAGCTTATAAACGAACTGTAAGACTGTTGAATTGCTAAAAAAGAATTTGTACTCGTATTGGAAAAAATTAAAACGCAAAAATCCTGAAACAGACTTTAATTTTACAACAAACGAATAGAGCGATTTGAAATAGGTAACGTAATTTTCGAGAAAATTAAAAAATATACAATTCCACTACAATAAAATTGCGCTAGTACCCGGATACATTTTTAACGCAATTTAAAACAGCTTATCGAACGTTTCGAGAACCCCGCTCAGGACTTTAACCACCTTATCGCTTTTATTCGAACTTTCACCGCCTTTGGCCGAACTTTCGACAGTTTTATTCAAACTTTCGACAGTTTTATCCAAACTTTCAGCATTTTTATTCAAACTTTCAGCATCCTTATTTAAACTTTCAACATCCTTATCCAAGCTTTCAGCATTCCTATTCAAACTTTCACTATTTTTACTCAAACATTCACCACTTTTACTCGAACTTTCACCATTTTTATTCCAACTCCCACCATTTTTATCCGAACCCTTGTCATTCGCATTTTCCCCCCTCTTTTCCGTCGGGTGATTCTGGTCCTCGACCGAGATTTGTGAGCCGTAATCCAACGTCTTCCCTGCGTTCAAGTCTGCAGTTGCGCAACCGAAATCTCCCGTGCTGCAGGGAATCGTCGGTATTTGAACCGCCTGGCCCAAAACCAGGTACTGCGAAGTCGGCTTCAACGGTGACGGCAACCGACCGACGGGCGTTTCCTCCTTCTTATCTAAAAGGAAATCCGACTCCTCGACGTGCAATTTTTCGTCCGTCAACAAACTCAAGACGAAATCATCCCCGAAGCTCGCCTTCCCTTCCTCGCTTTTCTTCTGCATCAGTGGAACGTTCGAGGGGATTAGGGGAGTCTGCGTTATTTTGCACGTCGTCCCGACCGGACTGAACGGATCCTGGGCGAATCCAGGGGATTTTCTGTGTTCCGGGGTTAACTCGTCCGCCACACTATTGTCGCCGCTCAAATCAGAAAAATCGATGTCGTAATTGATGTTCGACAACCCCAGGTAATTCGGATTGTCTTCGGGAGTGATTCCGTCCAAGCTTCGACCGTCGAACGACGAAAGAAAGTCGGTCGACTGAGAATTCGTCAGCTCGCTGTGTTGATCGCCCAATTCCATCAACAAAACCTTAGGAGATTCGTTCCCTCCTATGGTAAAATCGTCTTCGAATCGTTGGTGGAAAGTCGGGGCACACGGGCCGCTTATGTCCAATTGGAGCTTGCGTTTCGTGTCGTCCGAAAAAATTAAATCGGTCTGTTGGATGTTCCGTTCGAAAAATCCACCCAATTCCCCGGAAGTCGACTGAACTGTCGGAGCCAAAGGGCTTGGTAGGTTTTCGATGGGGAAATCTTGATTGTCGAGTTCGATGGGCATCTTCCTCGGCTTCACTATTAGAGGTGTGTTTTCCAGCACCGTCAGGACCTTAGTGGAAATTTCCGCTTTGAATTTCTGTATGTTCTCCCTGAGCTCTTTAGTTCCCTGATGGACGATGTCCGTCCTATCGGATAATCCCCTCAGCAAGGCTAAGTGTTCGTAAAGTTGGTGCATTCCCTCGCAAGCGACCAGAGCGGACTCCCAAGCGCTGACCGAAGTTATAGCGCCCGTCATGTAACCTTGGAATTCTTCCTCGGACATGCTGAGAGCTTCGGCCGTTAGGTTTTCGATGAAAGAGACGGCGCAGCACTGCAACGAAACGTTAAATAAGTTTTCAAACTATTTACTCGGAAGTTCAGACTGAAATTGGTTGAATCTAGTGTAGAAAATGCAGCAAACAAACCTATTAATGGTATAAATGAATCAAACAAAAAAATCCACTTACAAGATTAGTGAAGTAGTATCCACCTTCTCCTTGCATTAGCCTTTTATCGTTACAAAACCGTGTCACGTAGAGTATGTTGCTTTTGAGTCGAGCCGGATTTGCTTTTAGAACAACAAATATAAGGGCTGGCAGGAAATCATCAGCGGAAGCTGGCGCTCCTTGGCAATGTTGCAGGACTTTCATGATGCTGCCACAACAACGGACGACGCAACTGAGCTTTTCTTGAGGAGCTTTCATCGAATCCATTCCTGTAAACCAAGCAATATTATTTACATATTTATGTTGTGTAACCATGGAAGTGTTACAATATTTGTCCGATTTTTAAATGAACTTATCGTTGGGAAATTCCGCAACATTGATTAAGAGAAGCAGTGGATACACCACATCCGTGGATGAAAATTTTCACCACATACCCAATAAGTCTGTTATTGCCGCGTAAACCAAATCCCTAACTTCCATGCTCGTCTCACTGATGCAGCAATCGAGATGGTGAGCGTTCACCCAGCTCAATTTCCTTATGCGGCCCTGTATCACCAAGTCCTTCTCTTCGTCGCTGGTCGATTGCGGACAGAACAAGCAACTACAACCGAAAACCTGATTTTCATCGGTCCGAGTAAAATGTACAACTCATCCTTACCCGTACAAAGAGGTCATCACGTATTTCTCGAAAAAATCCACCAGGTTCTCCCTGACCTCGTGATCGACGGCCACGTAATACTCGTGCGAGTCCACCCGGCTGGTGAACAAATTGTAGTACCTCTGCGCGATCTCCGCAATTTCCTCGATCGGCTTGTTGTTGATTTCCTTTATGACTTTCCCGCAGAAAGCGGCGGTGCACTTCATGAAATCCTTGCGCACCACTTCGCTAAGGCTCCCGTAATTCTGAATGTACTCGACGTTGAGCTTCTCGATCTCCGGATTGTGATGGTGCATTTCCAGCAGGCGGCTTCCCAGACGACCGGCATCTGGAATAAACAATTGAATATTCTCCGAAGTTCGAAATTTACCTATCTGCACCTTTCGAGCTTGAAGATTTCCGGAAAACCGTTAGGTTCTTCAGGTACTTGTTCTTCTTGTCGGTTTGCTGCCGTTTCTTCTCTTCGAACTTCGAAAAGCCAGGAACCTGAGGGCTTTGCTGTTCTTGCACAACTTTGCTCTGGCGCTTTTTCTCCATGATGTTGCGGTAACATTTCGAGCAATATCCTGAATTGAATTTTTGTTTCATTAAACTACCAACAAAATATCATAATGACTGACCTTCCCAATCGGCGTTCCCGAAGTAACCACATCCATTTTTACACTTCAAATCAGCCTGGTTTATGCGCAACGACGGCTGCTTCGTGGCGTACATGATGTACTTGTAAGACCTCTGCAAAACGGGCATTTTTGCAAAATCCGTTCGGAAAATCCAACGACGCGAAAAACTAAAGTCTGTATTCGCAAACGGTTCTCCGATCGTCACATTTATGATGGTTACTTTAAAAACTTCCAGATGCTCCGAATGTAGGAGGAAAATTCTATCGCGGGGGAATGAAACTCAGGTCGTTATCGCACAGGTCTAGAGCGCACATCAAATCCAGGAGGAGCTGCGGACACTTGTACAAGCCCGAAGAAATTTTCACGGTCGGGGCACGGATCACACAATTAATTAAAAAGGTGTTATTCGAACTTTCGGCGTCGGCCATTTGTTGAGAGAGGGGCTTTTGGGACTTATTTTGGTGAGACTTTAGGACTTGTTTTGATTAGATTTTGGGACTTATTTTGATTAGATTTTGGAACTTATTTCCAACGAAAACGTCAAGGAAATTGTGATCAACTCGATAATAAAAATTTAACTTAATTGTGAATTGAATTGCAATATTCTCGTGATCACTTCTATCATGAATTACGCACAACCTTTAAACGAAAATGATAGGATTTCTTGAATGGATAAATTGAAAATAAAACTCGAAATGAAATAAGGAAAGAGGAAATTGCGGAGAAATTTTTAAGGAGCCCGGCTTGAGCGAGATTAAAACTCGGACTGTTCAAAGCTCTCCAAAAACTCGTCCTTATCAACAGCTGATACAGGCCAATCGACAAGGCCGACGATTATCTTAGAGCAAATAATCAAGATTCCGATGCAATTCGGGCAGACGGAAAGGCGATTATTTGTTTAACTCGGCCGATCGAAAACAATCTTATCGCAAGTGGTACATTAGCAAACTGGAGGTCTCAACCTGATGAAGTCACCGCTCAAACGGAGCCGGCAGGCAAACGGGTGTTTGTTTTCAATTCGTTATAAATTCTCAGCAAACGGAGACGATGAAATAGGAAAACACAGGGAAAAGTTCACCGATAAAGCTATGAAATAAATTCCCGAATCGACAGAGAGTAAATATTGTCTCTTCCTGGTTTTATGCGTCTCGAATGTGGATCAACGACCCAAATCTTTCGAAACATTTGAACGTATTGCATCATGAGAAATGGGATGGAACGACAAAGAAACGCCGATAAATGGGGACAAAGGAACGGAGACAAAGTTGAGATTCATCAATTCGTAGTGTTCGTTGGCGAAATTGATTATGCGCGTCAAGGGAGCGATTACGGTGTTTTTTCGACTTGTAATCTGACAGTTGGAATTTATCTCGCGGGTATTTTATAGCAAATGTTCATGGTGAAATGATAAGGAGTAATTCGCGCAAGAACTGTTTGGATCGTGTAAAACCTCAACAACAACCCACCAGAATATGATAATGCGCATAAAAGCAATTGCATGAGAATAATTATGTGGTTTAAATTATAACAATAAACACATATGCGTACAAATAAACCAAAATAAACAACACGTAATAAACCAAAACAAACCTATAAAAAATTGTAGTTTTATTTATCTTCGTGAGTAAATTTAACACTAACGGCCATTCAACTGATAATCATTCGAGTAATTAATACTATTTAATCATTATCACTTCCTTTCTGATTAGATTCGTTCACGAAACTTAGAAAAAAGCAATGACGAAGAAATTTCGATAAGACCGATTTACAATTGATTTATTCCAATTAATAGAATTGTTAAAACTCACTTTTTTAGGTCCTTTTTATTTTTTTAGGCAAAAAAACAGCAATTTTCCTCGGAACAACAGCACATATTTTTCAGGTTATGATCGGGTGACAGCTGTCAAACGGCAGGTTACCCAACATCCAGAAGCAAACTTTCACTAGCGCTTGTTCCACCAAGCGGAACTAATTGCGATTCCTCGCAAATTGCGACTCAAATTGGTAAAATTAATGTGTAGAAATAAGTTTTAAAATTAATGCTCACGTTATGGTTGGTTTAGCGTGAAATTAATGGAATTTCAGCATGAATTAATTCTAGGGAGTTTGGCTCTTCGTAAACTAAAGATGGCAGCACTGATTTAAGAAAGAATTTTCACAGGAACGTCAACCAATGAATTTCAAGAAATGCTTTATTCCCCTTTAGCGATTTCAGCTGTATTTTTTCAAATATGAAAATAATATTTTATTAAACTTTTTATTTTGTACAAATCAATCAACATCACAATAGAACTAAACATTTTTTCGAATTTCATTTCACGAATTGATATTTGAAAATTGAAATTGAAGGACCGTTTCGATTTTTCAAAGTTGCATTTTACTATGATCCAATGCAACGTATTCTAAGAATATTATTAGAATTACACTAATTAAGAGTACGAACCGGAAGTGGAACTTATGGGGGCTACGAAGGTCTAAGGGTAACCGTTGTAGAAAAATTTACAACAAATAAATACAAAATGTAAGGGTGCTCATTTCTTCCCGCTGCTCAGACGTTTCTCCCGTAGCTTCTTGCCTTCCGTCAGTTCCAACCTCTCGTGTTCGCCCAGTCCCTTCAATATTTTAGTTATCACTCCCGTGCCTAGAGTGATTGTACCGTCGCGCAAAGTGAAGCGCTGTCCTTGTTCCAACACCATCGGTCGGATCATTTTCAATACCAATCTGTAATGGGAAGAAATGGTTCTCATACCTTTACGGTCTTTCTTACATTTTCATTGCGGAATTCAAGATCATAGTTTAAACCGTGAGTTTAAAGGATAGTTTCAACCATTAGTTTAAACAACAGTTTCAACTGTGAGTAAACTATGTAAATATAAATTCTACAACAAACAGAATTAAACACATACTTGGAGTCTTCCCCGGGCATCACCATCTCTTTATCAGGCACGATCACTTGAGCAGCGCAATCCCAGGTTTTCGAGAACATCTGCATTTGATTGTAGGAAGTCACCGGTTTTTGCTTGCCGCCTTCTTCTTTACTCAGGAGGTAAACTTGAGCTTCGACGTGATCGTGAGCTTTCATCGACCCAGGTTTCGCCATAATCATTCCTGTCGGGTAAAGATGGCAAACAATGTTTAAAAATGCAGGTTGCATTCAATAAAATCCAATAAATGACCCCATTAGGGGAACCAGTGATGTGAGAAAATGTTGCCTAAATTACATAAATATACAGTACGGTACTTTTCTAATAATAATAATAATGTTAATCTAATAATAATAATGTTTAACGTATGTTAAAACATAAGTTAAACGTATCATAATTTAGGACAGTGCGTAATAATAATGAAAATTATACCTCTTTTAATGTCGTCTCGCTTGACTCCTCGAACTAAAGCCCCCAACTGATCGCCAGCCTGCGCTTCTTCGAGTATCTGATGGAACATCTCGACACCAGTCACGGTACTCTTTATGGTCTTGTTGTAGCCGATGAATTCGCACTCGGTCCCCTTCTTCAAAATTCCCCGTTCCAGACGTCCCGTCACCACCGTTCCTCTTCCGGGAATGGAGTAAACGTGTTCAATGGGCAGCATGAAGGGCTTATCGAGATCCCTAATCGGAGTCGGGATGTAGGCGTCCACTTCTTTGAGTAACTTGAGAATGGCTTCTTTGCCAACTTCGGGACTCTTATCTTCGAGGGCACACAGTGCGGATCCACAAATGACGGGCACATTGTCCCCGTCGAAGCCCATCTCGGACATCAGCTCCCTAATTTCCATCTCGACAAGCTCCACCATCTCCTTATCGGCAGCGTCCACTTTATTTATGAAGACGACGATGTGCTGGACGCCGATTTGTTTGGCGAGCAGGAGATGCTCGCGGGTTTGAGGCATGACACCTATTTCGGGTAAATTGTTCGGTCACTTTGAAGGTATGGCAAGTTTAATGGAATTTACGTTTCGGTGGAAATTAAATGGTATTAATCTTTATTGTGCTTCAAAATTGGAGCCTTTTGCGAAATGAAGAATTTATCTATTCTAAATTTCCTTCGATGGTTCCTATTTATGTATTATCTTCCACTGTCTTTGCATTTGTAGTGTGATTGTAAAACTCACCATCCGTAGCAGCGACTACGAGAATCGCCCCGTCCATCTGAGCGGCGCCTGTGATCATATTCTTGATGTAATCCGCATGTCCGGGACAATCGGTGTGCCCGTAATGCCTATTTTCCGTTTGATATTCGATATGAGCTACGTTAATCGTGATCCCTCGAGCTTTCTCTTCCGGTGCGTTGTCTATATCTGTGTATTTCTTAGCTTCCGCTAGCTTCTGATCGGCCAAAACTTTAGTTATAGCCGCCGTTAACGTGGTCTTTCCGTGATCCACGTGCCCTATGGTACCCACGTTGCAGTGAGGTTTCGTACGCTCAAAAACCTTCTTCTCGACGGCGTAGAACCTGTGCTGTTGCAGGGCAGTCTGAACTATTCGGATGTGATTTTGGAACTTTGCGGGCTCCAAATTGAATAGAATTTGCTTCAAGCTTCGCCTCAGCACTGCAAGCAAACCGTCACGAGACCAATAACACGTGCCCTTTTTATAGGGTCATGATTTATTTAATGAAATACAAATTAAAATACGAATGAAATTATATAATTATCACAATTGGCGACAGAATAATGGATAGACGTAGGCAATTAATACCGTGATCGAATCGACCATTTCTTTAACCCTTTAACTGCTAGAAAAATGTAACGTTATGGATCTAAGTCGCTTATTGGCGAGCGCCGTAGTTAAAGGGTGTACGCAGCAAAAATAATAGGAAATTCGGCACGTAAAATCGCGAAATAACCTCAAAATTGTGAGGTTTTTTAAAATTAGGGAAGTAAGGGAAAATACCTGGAACTACGGCCCTGGCGCAAATAAAAGTCGCCATATTTCACAACGAATTAAATTGTACTGTTGATATTCCGTAAGCGATAATTTAATTCTTGCGGAAATCCACCAGAAGCATGTACACTGTTATTTAATGTCAAAATGGCGATTCGACCGTGGACTCAAACATTGCTGTCAAAAAACTGTCAACGCCCGCAGTTAAGTCCGTGGTTTTATTTAGGAAGTAGAATACTGTAAACCCTAACGACACAGTAGCTTACCGTAAGATGGCGCTAGTATGTCAAAAAGTGGCCTTGCAATATAAGATCTAGGATCTAGGAGGCCGTGAATAGGATGCGCACCTGTCAGCTGTCATCCTGCGACCTTGAAAAAACAGAAGAGCGCGAAAACAAATGCAGGCAGTTTGTTTACATCAGTGTGTGCGTCTACGTTGGGTTTTCTGATACGTTCGCCAAATTTTCAATTGTGCGGGCAATAAATTGAATTGTGGCGTTCCCTAAGTGAAATGCCGGCGCTAAAACGGGACCCGATTCCACCGCTATACGCTAGTTGGTGAGTTTGTCACTTCTCTTCAGTTTTGTCACGGCGAAACATTTGAATGACGCGACGCGATTTCCCAGAACTGCCTGTCCCAACACCTCCTAAGGTGTTGCCTGTCCTTATTAGCCAACCAATAATATGTCATTTGTTTTAACGTAAATGATCCACACGCGAACGCATAAAATCGTCGCAGGAAAAATTCGACGTTTACTTCACACGGCTTCTTTAAGTTGGCACTCCCTCTCTCTAGTTGGTAGCTCGTTAGCGGTTGGCAGCGCTGCCTGTCAACGTCAAATGGCGACCTGTCAAAATATCGTTTTCCCCGTAAACAAAGCGCCTTTCGATCAACCACAATCGACCTTGCAATGAACTCGAATTTCCCCCGAGCCGACGTTTAAAATGCTGGACGGCTGGTACTGCCGGTCCATAGCCAACGAAGCGGCCGCCGCGGAAGAGGAAGAACGAGCCCTAGAAGAGTCGAAATGGAAGAAGCAGTACAAACAGTTGAAGGGAAAGTTCAAGCAT
>JAUIMY010000038.1:0-105940 GCA_033557855.1 Hydrochus callosus | reverse complement strand
GAATTGAGCCTTTGAATTCGCGATAAGGAGAGCATTATTGGTGTATCAATTACGGTGGTGTTGGAGAGAGCGATTGGAGTCGTGAATCACTTTGGTTTGCTCGTTTGCCACCTCCTTTTCACACATCTTGGGGGGAGGGGTGAAGGCTGCAGGAATTATTTTATAGGGGCCCACTCTGCCATTGTGGGCGACTGCACTTCACTATATCACTATATGGAATTATAGGCCAATTTTATATGCCACACGTTTAATCACGCATTTCCTCTCTTCAATATCAAATTCTCAAATGTTGTGTGTTAAGCTTCAGATGCAATCTCTATCAACGGTATTTTCATTGTTCTGGCAGTCGTTAAGGTAGGACCCTTATCGAGGGGAAAATGTTCACGTTATATTTGGTAAATAATTCAACCGTCACCTTCTAGGTGGTGATATTGGCGTTTAGTCGGGACAGTGCTAGGTGGCGTCCATTATTTGAGATGGAGTCTGGCAAGCTATGTTTACGTTTTTTACGTTTTACGTTTACGTTTACGGAAACAGAGGGTAGTCAGCAGACTCCACAAGAGTAACTGACTAACCCAACATATATTTCAATTCGATCCAATTCAATAACGTACACGAATACATCATTCGGAAAACAAACATTGTCCGGATCGGCATCGAATTCTGCTATGAACTTAACCACAATAAAAATTAAACCAAGAGCAAATCAATGTACTGCTCCCCCCCAAGCGAAGCGGTTAAATTAAAATTGAATCCTCTCTATATGTACGTATAGAATACGTACTCCATCTCCACTAGAGGAACAATAAAATCCACTATAACCCGCGGGCAAGTTCCTGTTTATTCAGGGGTTGCCTCGTGTACATTCAGTTTTATATAAATCCGCTAATTCTTCCCCGATTTCGGAAATTAACCCGCCTTGTCGGCGTCGGGCGGGCAAACAGAAGGCCCTCACGGAGCGGAGGGTATCGGGAATTCCTGTTTGCTCGCACGGCCACTTGTGCCCTTAGAGCCGCCAAAACGACATAATTAAATTCCGGTGATTTAACGTGCGGGGTGGCGCGCGGCTGCGCTGACCTTGCCATATTCGGGATGTTATGGCCTCTCGACGGGTCGGAAAGCACTTATTAAAGAGCCTACGCGCAGCGAATCCACATCTGAAATTCTTATTGCCAGGTTTATGGATAGTTTCGTAGGCAATAAACTTGCGGGGGTGGATTGTATAAATTTTCTGTTTCATTTTATGGGGGGAGATAGGATAAAGCCAATTTGCAGCGCTATTCCGACGGACGTGACGGCCATATGGGAAGTGGTAAAATGCAGAGGGTCTACTATTTGCACACGAAATATTGAGAAGTCATTAGGTAATTGGGCAATCAGTCTATGAACGTAGGGGGTACATGGTGCTGCTAGATTTTCTCAACCAGGGACGGTATTCGTCGTTATATATCGCTATCGCTATACGTCATACCTTGTCGCTATAGTCATGGCAACTACCGTATCACGTATGCTAACGCTGTTGCTGTACAGTTTTATAACATGCACAGTACATTCCCAAATTCTATTACAATAGTACCCCTGCGAAGTATATAGTTTTTATATCCTTAAAAACGGATTTTTCTTGTACAGAAACGCATACTATATTTCGGTACAAAGCGAGTGCAATTTTTTACAAGCGAGCTTCGCGCGAAAAAGCACAATTTGCCAGGGGGGAGATATAATTTTTCCGCGAGAAAAAGTCCAAATTGATGTATAAATAAGTGCGGCGGGATGTTTTATTGAGTGCTTAGGAGCACATGTTTGCGGCGCCTGCATAGGCACTTCGTTTTCGAAAGGCCGCAATTAAAGACGCATCAAGCCTAATGTGCCATCGCGCTTCTGCACGGCCTGGCTTCTCTCCCCCCGATAAACGCTGCTCCCCCATTTCCGGGCGCCTCGCAGCTCCCCAGTCCTGTTTATGAGGTGGAGGAGCTGTTCCTAGACGACAGCGCAATGACCTGACATTATCGTCGCCACATCTCAACCGGGGAGCATTCGAGTGAAGTGCGCAAACAATTGTTCGGCCCGGTTATCGGGTCAAGAATTAAGTGCCGGGGTGGAATCGGGGGTAGTTTCCACTTCGGGGACAAGCTGCCCGCTCGCCGTACCATCGCACTTAACCCACTAATGTATGTTCTCGTTTTATATCCAGGGGATTGGCGACAAGATTGTCTTGTTAGGGCGGACAGTGGGGATGAACATTTTGGAGGCGTTATCCTCCGGGAGATTTAGTGCGCTGATAGCGCACCCTACTTTCTTAAATGGGTGTTCTTAGTTAATTCTGTTTGCTGCATGCACTTTAGGTCCCTTTTTAAAAAATGGTGTGGAAGTAGCACGAGTGAATCCGTGCAGTGGCAGCGAGTCAGATATTTTGAACATTCTATTGTACGATTTCATTACAATCACAAAAATTCATGCTCAATATGTATTAATAGTCTGCAACCAATTTTTCCTATATTATTTTCTTCTAAACACTAAATCTATGCATTTTTCTACTAAACTCAATAAATTTGGTTTAGTGAAGCTGAAACGAAAAATCATAAAGAGAGATCCAAGAAATAATAGCAAAAAAACATTGAACACGTGGACAAAATCAATTCATTTAACGGTAATGTTGTCAATGAATTTCATACACTCAGGTATATTTCATATTCATTGAATATGAATTCGCGATATACCATAAGTTACAAAAGAATAAAAACCGGATTGAGCTTCACAGCCACCCCGCTTCGGATCGATCCCACCTACAGCCAGGCCGTGATACTGGTGCCCTTTGATAATGGTCGTCGGAGGGACAATTTTTTTAATCTTCTGGGGCCGATCGTGCTACTTGTGGCAATCTGAAAAGTGTCGCCCTGCCACAGTGGTTATTTGTCGCATTATGCATGATGTGTGCCGCGGTCCAGCCTCGTGTTCCATCGATCGGGCGGCGCGCGAAGCGCCCTCTCTCACAACCCCAATCCATTCGCTCACTTCGTTACCCACATCACAGTCTGTTGCTTCGATATCTCGAATTGGCGCAGCCCCTGCTTCCGGCTTTCTAAATGCCCATGTTCAATGTATCTTTCATTAAATGAGATGCTACAGCGTTATGGGGGTGGCGCAAACCCCGTCTCTCCCATATGTCCTTCTACCGAGCATCATAGACTTCAGTGTAGCAGTACGTCCCAATCTTTAAAAATTCTTGATGTTAACTGACTTGGTGGGTGCTGTTTGAACTGCTGCACATTTTCCCTTAGCATCACTAAAGATACAGATAGAACCTCTATTTTATTTACTATATACGCAACGCTTGTCACGAGATCCCACAAGGTGTATTTGATGATTTTCTATGACAATCAAATCCGGTTGTCGCGCTCTTTCTGATAAAGCACAAACTTATTTCTAAATACTCCTCTTTGTTGTTTGTAGGTGGACACGTCTATTTGAATTGTCTTCGCTACCAACGACACGACAAGAAAATGGTCTGCATATTAAACATCTTCTGGTAAGTCCATTGAACGTCATCGTAACTTGTTTTTAAGAGTACCAGCCATAAAATTAATTCTGTACAAACTGGTCATTTACTCGTACATATGAGTAAATGTAGCTCAGAAGACACTAGGTACAGAATTTCGACCTACAGGAAATTGCGTAATAAAACTCGTACCTACTTATGATTTGAGGTAATGAAGGGATCATTATCCTTTTAGCAAAGTGATCATAACTGTGTTTATAGTTAACCATTTCCAGAAGTGTGGCAAAGACATGCCAGAATTTTGCTCAACGGGTTTGACTGCCAACACAAAATAGCATTCAGAACTGGTAGTATACCAGTGTAAAAAAAGTGCGATTTCAATTAAGTATTTACAGATCCAAAATATGATGTGATGTTTGTACGGAATATCTATACATACCAATTTGCATTAGCCGGTGTACTGGATAAATCGAAACCTTAGATCTAATTAAACAACAAGTAATTCTAAATATTAAAACTCATAAAGGGCATCTATCAAAGTTGTACATAGCTCCTCAAATCTGAAGAATGCCCCAAAACTCTAATCGTCCATCCATCCACAAAATACCTCCCAAATCCCTAATTGCTTTCATCCCCAAGCGCATTCATCTCCCCTTTCCTTGTCACACGGCAACCGTTTTCCCCACTATTCGCGTCACGCACACTCCCTTCAGATGTTTGCAGTAACAATTCGACCTAAGTCCTCTACGATCCTGCGATTGCCCTAGGCGTTTGGTAACGAAGGAAGGACGAAAGTGGCCGGAAGGTACGCACACGCACGGGGGAAATATATTTTGTCAAGCATTATCTTCCTAGTTATGTGCGTTTAGGGCGATTTTATTGCCATGCCTTTCCGTTTATTTGATTGGGCAAACTCCCACGCACTGCCTATTGACAAAACCAACCCCGGTCGGACGTTGTTTCAGGGAGAAGCCCAAGCGGAAAGTTATATTTTCGAACAATCGTTTTTGTTTAATTTTTATTTTATGCAGTTCTATAAACAACACGAGTTTGTTTCCAGTATGATATTTTCATACGCTACATTGGCCATAAGTGGGTGAACACAAAAATTGTTGGCTCTACATATTTTGATGCAATTTTTAAATTTTACTGAGCTTTGAAAAATATCATGCAAAATTGTGCTTGAAACATTTAGACTCTAATAAGCCAAATTGTAATTAGCGTGTAGAGAATATACCCCTACTTCAGAATGAAATGAGTAACGTCACCAAAAATATCATAAAGTCAAATTGTGAAGAATCATTTGACATTGAATTTTCGTTCTAAACTTTTTTTTTTATCCACCCTGTAAAACTGCATCAGGAATCATCCGCTCACGGGTTATGAATATGCATATTCGAATAGAGTGAACTGTGAACTACATTTCAAAATTGACAGAATAAGTCTTGCAGACTGTATCGACGAAATGAAATTACATAGATTTCCGTCCACCCTATTCAATTAAATTTCCCCATGGCATTCCCCAGCCATTTCATTAATTTTTCCGCCATGGAGCGATACCGCCTCAGGACTGAATTTCCCTCCGAAAATTTCCCAGGGAATACGAGTAGAAGTAATCTTCGATGTAACCAGAATTTTAAATTAAATCCCGTCCGCGGCATTAGTCATTAATTTTTAGTGAAAAACCCCCTCTCTGCGAAATTCATTTCCCGCTTAATCGACATTCAGAATTCCTTATCTCCTACGCTTCGGGCGTCCAACAAAGATAATGGTCAGGATTTCCAGAGTTTTTGCATCTCAAAGCGGATATTATCGACGCCAGGATACTTAAGGGCGCCGACTTATTCCCAACCAGGGGTCGCCACCATTAATGTTTTACTTCCCCCTTATCTCGGAGTAATTAAAGGACGACCCCACATTACCTTGGCGACCGACAGCCTCGGGGTGGAGGTGTGGGGCGGAAGTGAGTCGTAATAACATGTTAATGCAATCAGTCGGCTCTTATTAGGAATCGATCATTCTAAAGTTTTCCTCAAAGAGGATTTTTTTTTTAACCTTATTATTAGAAATAGGTACTTCATGTTGATTTTCAGATTGGGGAATATTTAAAATCATAAAATCGTTAAAGTGATGCGTGTTTGGACATCAAATTAAAATGAGATGTTTTATAAAAAGTTGCTGCACTCTCTGGTTAATCCAACAAACCTACAAACTTTAAAAATAGGCGAATCGATTTTTTTGCTTCAACAAAATTGACTGCAGAGTGTGTTTTATGTTCAATGAAGCCATAAAATTCTCGCAGTAAAGCGAAGTGAGGAGGTTTAATGCTAATGGCGCCGCTTCCCGAAGGCAATTTAAAGCGGAGTAAAAATCCTCCACGCATAATATAAGGTAGTTGTCGATTTTATCGAGAATAGCTTCACAGCCGTTGATATAGTTCGAGTGCTGTGACACTCTACAACTTTACGTTGGTAAAAATAATTCTACGTGACCGGGGAATTAGGGTAAGGAGATGCAATTAGTGTAATGTACAAGGTAGGGAGGCTTCTGCGGATATTTTTAATTTCCACCACCCCACAGTTGCGACGTAAATAACGTCTGAATATTATGCAAATACGCCTTCGCTCTCCCACATAAAGATCGTAATAAGTTAAGGGAGCTTTCGTGGAAATAAGGTTGCATGCTTATTATCACCTACTTTGTTTCTTTTTCTGCTCTAGCGCTCAGTTTATGGGGTTTAATTATGCGGAAAAAATGGGAGCTGTTGCTAAGGATGCTTAGTATATACCCCAGGTCTGCTTTTAATCCCTACATATTTAATCGCCCCGAGGATAGTTTTCCAACGCAGTCATCGTTTCACAACGCAGATAAAACTGGGGCATTTTTACGTTTGTTTGGACAACTAGGCGGTATCAGATAAAACCGTTGATAAGATATGAGTCAGAGCATCAAGCCGTACAAATTTCCAATAAATAATTCTTACGATAGTTAGAAGTAAAGGTTTTCCACATTTGTATATTATGAAATATCGTCTGCGTATTAATTTCAACTACAGGGTGAGATATTTTAAGGGTCACTCAAATAACGTCTTCAAATTGGGTGATAAATTGCTTGTACAGAGGTAGAGCATCTTTTTGTGAGAATCGGAGAAGAGTTAGAATATATAGGAGCATCTACTTGTCTAACTTCAACAGTCAATAGAAATATGAGAATTTGGGCATCATAAAATTGAGTATGAGGACTCCACTTACCCATATTACGATGTTGCTGAAAAACAGCAGATGCTTCAAGAGCGAGATTTGATCGTCCAATTTTGAACCGGAAGCTTCAGCCCTTCCTGCCATTTTATCCTTCGCTTATTCACAATTCACCTGCACAATTTCTCACCAAACCTTATTTTTCGCTCTTGTCACAAACACTAAAACATGCTGCGCCCAGGTTCCTTATCGCCATTGACTTTAAGATAAGATAATACAATTTCATCAGTCGCACGCATCTACTAATCTGAGTCATCCGCAGGTGGAATTTATACGAACTAGTGTGTGATTCAATATTATTATACTCTTCAAAACAGAATTAATTTCACCCCTTGAACGGTTTGCTTGCTCTAAACTACATAGGGAAGTGCGTCGTCACTTTTACGATCCAATCGATCCGCTAATTAGCTAGACGAGTGACTGATCCCGAATATTAATCCAATGGAATCATCTTCCAGGAAGGGCTCACATACGACGTCACGGAGTCGAGGCTCCGGTATAGCAAACACTAATCTGACTTCCACATCGTTCCTTCCAAATGTAGTAATTGCATTCGAAGTCGATCCTGCATCCCGATTATCGAAGGGCAAAATTACGTTTGTCGCAGCGAAATGGCTGATGTAATTTCTGATCCGTACCCCTGTCATCCGCGCCACACAAACTCCAGTTCTATTAGTTAAGTAATTAACATTGCCATTGATACAAGTTTCCCCTATTTCATTAGATTAGGTTTGGGTGGAAGACCTTTTGTCAATCTAACGTTTAGTCATTTGAGATTGAACATTCCACAACTCGCCACATCACTTCTCTTTAGGTCCATATTTGTATTGAATAAAACGTAAACCATTCCTGTAAATCATGTCACCCACGGGGCTAAATTAGGTTAAAAAAGTACTTCTTTTGACAAATTGCAGATGTTCGACTCTACGCACAAATATAATTTAGGGGCTTTTCTTTAATTGGGATAGGGGAATGTGATTCTAATTTAAGTAATGGAATTGTCACTGATTTATATGCACTCGAGCAATGTGAACTCGACGAAGGAACGGGGAACTGAAGGTTTAATAGCAGAAGAACAAAAAGGACTATTGATGAATTGAAAATGCGGGTTTTGGATCGCTCTCCAATAAATTAAGCAGGATTTTCGCGTCGGGACCTAGTAGCTGCGTCTAAAGATTTCCTGAGTACATTGTATAAATCAATACGCAAGCGAAGATCCGGTGACGTGAATGGATTAGTTGTCCGGCGAACTCAATTTAAAGATATAAATACGACGCTAGAGGGGCGAAGGAGGATGAAGAGGAAATTGTGGGTTGGACATTGGGGATGAGGGAAGTAGCGCGGACTGAAGGGCGGTAATACCAGATAGAAGGGTGAGCCTAGAGAGTGAGGGTTGAAGAGGGTTTGGGTGGAAAAGGTGGTGTGTATAAAGGGACGATGGGATAGAGGGTGGTTGGGTTCCAGGGAGAGAAAAAGATCAGTTTTTCATTCGAAGGATGATTCGTCTGCAAGCGAACTTTTCCAATCAATGGGATTTAATTCCATTGTCATTGGGCTAAAAATAGCGAAAGCAAAACTGAAAATGAGTTTTGAAAACTGCGGGGAGTCGACAAATTCCTTAATTCCTGAGATTTGAGCGGCGCCATTTTGGAAATCATTTAAAAGTTTCGCTGCTCACGGCAAACGAAGCACTTACTTGGTAGTTTGCTCACAGTGCCGGCTCGTATTTCCCGCTGTAGATTTATTTTAATTACGGCTTAACGAGAAAAAGTCTGTTTTCATACAAAGAAAAGTAGTTTTGTAGGTGCGACCGGAATTTCTAAAGGAGACGCAGACTGCATTCTTCGGAATCGCGCGAACGCTAAACAAAACAGGGCGAGTCAACAATTTTTCTTGGGGCAGTTAATTTTCTGAACTTTACTCATTTGCATTACAATGGAACTTTAATAAATTTCCCCGGGATTCTTGAATAGAGCGTGAGGAAGTTTTGTCTGGGAACCGCCTCGGATGTGTTTGGAAAAATAAGGAACGAATTAAATTTTTAAAGCCCTTGTAAACTCCGCGCGACGCGAATGCAGCAGCAGGAGCCAGGAGACCATTAGAACCTTTGAGGGTTCGAGACAGAATTCAAATTAGTTTCCCTTAATCCTGGGGGGGTGTATCGCAAATTGCAAATTATGTCTATTGTGAGACGAGCTTCGTCTCGGAACACTGACGTGTAATGTGTACCGCAATATCATTTTGGTGTCTGACACAAAACAAAACTATTACACTGCCGTGCATCATCGTAAAATGTACGCTTCCACTGCAGCGAACAACTTACCAACCGGATTATTTACTGCTATTAGCTGTATCTGTTGTTCAACCCACGTACCGGCAAATAAAATTACCATTGGAAAACAGAACAATCTGTTTAGTCGGAAGTAACATTATTACATCGGGTGAACAATTGGAAATCAGGAATAGCTCAAACCCCGGACTTCAGTGGGACTTTTTGCAAATTTAATCAGAGCAGAAAGGAATTCGATTCCGCTATTAGCAACTCCCCCTCATATGTTCTGAATTAACCGAGTGTTTGCATTTTTAGACGTTCACATTGCACACTTCCTATAGCCTCGTCACGAACCGAAAGAATATATGCAAACACGTCACGCTAACCCCGCTTATCGCACAACCTTCTTTTTAAAATATTTCACTACGACATGCCCAACTGCTTGTACTTCCAACCCTTTTTCTCAACATTAATTATATCGCATTTTTACGCACACGCATGAGCTAGTCGGGAATTCACATTCACCCCACCGCAAAAATCGCAAAAATCCAACTGTTTCTTTTAAAATTTAATGAGGCGCCCGATCATTCCAGCCCCCCGAAACAAAGATTATGAAACTCCTCGGGAGGACCCGTTGTGAATATCCACTCGGCCAGCAATTCCCAAACGCTCTCAAGACGGAAACTTTAGTCTCCTCGCCGCGAAGGAGGAGGAAATCCGTCTCGGGGCTCCGAGGATTTGAAAAACGTAATCGGCAGTGGAAAAGATTCGCGCATTTCAGTTTTAATTATGGACGCACTGAAAGGGACTCATAATTATTTCAGTACTGCCGGGCGTGAATACGCACAGTCCTTTAATTTCCACATTCATTAAAAAACATCATTCCACCCGCGCTGATCCCCAATATCCCTGCAGGCTTTACGAATAGAAATGAAACGTACCGGCAATGACGGGGGGTCCATGAAATTTACAGTGGCCCAGTTTTGTGTACAAATTAGGGTGACTTCGAAGTGGCGTGATGATATTTTCGTTTTAGTCATTGTCGATTCGACTTGAGTGTTAAATTTCATTGATCAAACGGACTTAACCGAATTATGAGGGGGCGAAAATGTTTGGATTCTATCGTTATGTAAAACATTAGGAAACCAGATTCAATTGATAGCTGAAATTAATCGTTTAAAGAAGGTGTATCAGGGGCTCCGTTTATGTCCAATCGATAAGTCCCGCCGCGCCACGCCGCGTTGCAGGTAGGTTCGAACGAATACACATTAAACCGCTTTGAGCGTTGAGTGTTAATCCTTTGTGTTCGAAACGAAATTAATTAACCTGAAAATTGGAGAAGTGGGACGAACCTTTCAAAATTTTCCATTACCGGTTACGATTAAGATTAACGGATCAATTTCTCGTGAATAACAAATTGCAAGGAAAACAATGCACCTACTTACAGCCTGGAAAGTGGAATTATGAAGACTGCAACTACAGAATGTTGATGGCAATTTAAATGGATGATGTTAGGTTTCAAGTTTGAAAATAGTGTCCCCCCGATTTACTTTCATGCACTCAAATAGTTCTTGCTCGAATTCTATTCCAAATAAATAAGTTTTGAATTTACGGATACATCGGTTCTCCTCCAGGCGAACTGGGGCACAAATAAACGACGGATGCTTCAATTGAATTCATATATCCTTTGATAAAACGCTTCTATAAAATTTCAAATCTCATAGTCAAGTGAGCAGGTCGTGACCTGGAGTAGACGGGATATGCTCGCTCTTGCTATATTCTAAATTCGAAACGTCGTGAGATCGGTTGGGTTAAATTGGAAACGATCCAACCGAAGCCCAGAGTTGTGCAAATCCCATTTCATATTCATTTTTATTGCAATTATTTACGTTTTCTGGCAATTTTTAACCTATGGGTTGCGGGAAATGCGAATGCGGGCAGTGTTCAGGGGAGAATTTCATTTCACCTCAAACCGGAAGTCATTTCAGGGACAACGGGTTTCCGGAAATGACGACTGCGGGAGGTAATATGAATAGATGGCGCGGCATATGAAAAGCGCAACTAGACCTTAACTTGAACTAGGTAATGCAGAATATGCCGGGATAAAAATGAGTGAATATGAGATGAGGAAAGTACAGTGCTGTCGAATTTTCCTCGTGCGAGTGAATATTTCATTATTAATTAAAATTCTGAAAAAGGAGACGCCCTATTGGACGAATATTTAATGAATTATTGTACTCTTCAAAGCGAAGTTTTAAAAGAGTATATTTTATTCGTCGAGCTGTATGTAAAACCCCTTGAAAATAATCGCACATCAAAAACTTTTCATCTATTTAATTAAAACCACACGCTAGTCAAAACTTTGATTTGACGGGTAGTACGGAACATTATGCTGATATGGATGGGGAATGAGAAACAAGGAAATAGAATATCGTGACATTCCCCCCCATCCCCCACTAATCAGAAGGAGAAACGGGAGCACCCAGGGAGGCAATCTCAGAGAACAATTCTTCCCCGGGGTTGTTTTCCATTTTTTGACGGCTGGAGATGAATGTAGCATCGGAATAAATGTTTTTCGCACCTTCATTTGAATTTCTATTTCATCTCTCCCCCGCCCATCAAACATGCATGCAATGGAATTTATACAAACTGTGGAAAAAGTGCGATTCATCTCCGCTTCCGCTGTATAAGAAGTTCCATTCCAGAGCATGCCCGCTCGCGAAACAAAAAGACCGAGGGGAAGCAGCGTTTTAACGTTTGCGAAATGCCCGCTCATAAACATCACTGCAAATTACGTTTGGAATTTTCTACCAGAATTCGCTCTTTATAGTATTCGCAGTTGGGTTTTTATAGTTATTTTATATACGGGCTATTCGGCGCGATTAAAACGAAAACGCCCATGGTTAAGGGACAGGTAACGAGCTTTTTCTGTGATCAGGTTGGAAAGTGACCCAATGACTCAACTCAAATTTAAGTCGTCTTAATGATTTCTCCGCCTGATAAAATTTTCGAGTTCAATTGGGTTAGGGGTTAGAGGGAGCAATAATTTTCCGCCAATTCCGGCGCTTTGATTATAGACTCTGATTCCCGGGCATAATTCAAAACCGCACGCCGTATTTCGCAGGTCTAATCCGACAAATCAGAAATCCGCGTAGGAATTACGACATAAATTGGATTCTGAACCTGCAGAATTGGAGCTTTCAGGTGGATTCGCGCGCCCTGGCGTAAGGGACCGCGTTTGCTCGGGATAACGTCCTAATTATGCCCACCCCAGGGTGAAATTTTATATTTGTTTATCAGCGTGGGGTATCGTATTGATTGAGTCGAGTGGGCGCTGGAGCGGATCCGGCATAATGGGACGGGCGGGGGAGGGGAGGTGGTGACCTTACCAAGCAAACTGTCGCATATTCTTCCTCCCACGGACTCGCTCTGTTCTTATCTAATCTACATCCGCATAAGACTTGATTCGCTTATTGATTTCCACTTTGGCACTTTTAAAAGTCGCCGTGCGGGTTCGGCGTGCGTGGGGTTTTTGCAAAGAGGGCCGCGTCTCCTGGAGTTCAAAATTTACGGTTTTGTGCTCGTCGGTATAGTGATTTTAAAAGTTCTTCGGGCTACCACTTAATCCACCACTGACTGGTACGTGTACGTTTTTACGCGATCAAATAAGCCCTCTGCCCGTCTAACAGGAATTAGTTCTAAACATGGCCACCGGAGTGGGACAGAGGGCGTCCTGAGTACACAGCGCTGTCTCGCTGTGTGAGCGTCCAGTCCGAAAATATCTACCCTAAATTCTGGAGCGATATATACCCATAATATAAAGCAGACGCTAACTAACGTTGAGAGTGAGCCTCGCTCGTCTGCAGAAGTAGTCAGAATATGTTAAAAATTGATTTTTTCCAAAGAAACCCGCGAAAAATTACAAAATAAATTTATTATCTCAATAAAATATACAGAAAGTAGAAATGAATTATACAAAAAGTGGGGGGGGGAATGATTCATGCGATATATACAAAATACATGATGTCGGGAAATCAAATCGCAACTTACACGAAGGGAAAATTTCCATGGTACGTCCATTATTGCACACGCGGCACTGCGAAGTTCGGGTCCGCCCGAATTGCATAAATCATGAAAGAACAAATCACTTCCAGCCGCTGTTTTTTTTCCCCAGAAAGTTCATTGCGGCCGCATATTTATCGTTCCGGCGTTAATCTTATTCGAGTTTTTCCTTCAGCCGACGTAGGGGAAAGGCGGGTATGGGGCGGGGAAGAATCCGGGGAAAGCGGCTGTGGGTTGGACGGGGACGGAGGTCGTCATGTAGCTCGTCACTACGGTAGGAACTAGTTTCGTGGAGAAGATTGTGGTGTATGCTGTCTTGGCTCCGAACGTGAGTTTCAAAATTTTGCTGTTGGTTTCTGTGATTATGGTGTTCTGCACCACGGGGGATGAAGTGAGGGCGAATTGTTGTTGCGGGAAGAGCGGATTCTGGGGAATCTGGGGGATCGGTTGTATTGGGGGGATGGGGAGCGCCGGGAGCACGCTCGTAGCTAGCTCGTAATCCGTCTTGGTGACGGTCCCCACCACCTTTGAAATCGTACTGAGGATGGTGTTGGCTCCGTTAATTATCGGAATTACATGCGACTCATACACAGTTTCCACTTTAATTACGGGTTTTGAAGTCGTGATTACTTGTCCTTGGGGGGTCTGGGCGGCCGCGGGGTTTAATAACCTTAATAATGCCAATTGCTGTAGCTGTTCAGGGCTCAAGCTCGGCGTCGACTGTACTTCGTTGAGAGAGGGCTTTGGGGTTGCCGGGGCGTGAGCTTTCTTTGATCTCAAATGAGCCTCTAATTTAGACTTATCTACATCTGATAAATCAAAGTCAGATCCGATTTTCGCTAGATCCAAGTCCGCCGGGAAAGCTTTCCGCACATGTCCCTCCTCGTCCTGTTCGTTATCGTCCCCGAACTCCAACTCTAAATGCAACTCCGAGCCGGCTTCGTCCAGGTGGCTATTGAATTCGTTCAGGGTCTTGCTGGGAATGAAGTGATACGCTTCCATAGGGGGGAGCGTCTTGGTCGCCGTCACTAATCTGGTCACCACGTACGTCTGCACTAATGTGTAGATGGAAGTGTCGTTTCCACCCCTAACGACAGGCAGGATGTGCGTTTTCAGCATGGTCTGAGTGGTGCTGAACGTCTCCGTGAGTGTTTCCAACGGCGGCGTTTCCATATCCGAAGCGATATATACGGGAGGTAATGTGGCTATGCTCGAATCGAGGAAATTGTTATCTTTCTCGTAGTGGCTGGATGTGGCTAAGATATTCTCCGTCAGGGGCTCGGACGGGTTGGGAGCGGTCGTTGGCTCGATATTCTCCAGGCTCTTTTCTATCGTTGAGGTGACTGTTATGTACCGCGTGTTCTTCAAACTGCCAACCTAAGGGAAAACGGCGTTTCGTTGAGCAAGTGCAAAGAAAATCTTATTCTCGATGGATTATTTGTCTAGAAATTCCTCTCCAATACATCATTTGTCTAGAAATTCCTCCCCAATACATTACAGTAAATCGACCATTTATTGCCTGTCCACATGATGTGATTCGAATTACGGGTGACTCGCGCGTTTTCGAAGTACTTCCAAATTATTTTCACCTAATTTACTCAATGGTTATCGTTTATTTAGAAGTGATTCCAAGTTTATCTGCGTCATTTACCGTGAAAGAAAACGAGAACATCGTATCTGCTCCCTGTCCCTGAATTCTTGTGGATATACTAATCCAGAAACAAGCCAGTCGCAAATATTACAAAACTCCCCTGCATTATCTGTGAATGCAGTCCAGAAGTTTGCAAATACCCATTACATTCGTATTCCCCACTGAATTTCTGTTACAACTTCACAATTTCTCTTTGGAGCTAAACAGCGTTTTGAATGGCATTACCCTAGGGGGTGACTTCAAAAACCAACTCATTGTGTATAGCTTCCGTACCAGTGCAGTGTTCAATTTGCTGATCAAAAGCGATTTTGACATTAAAGATCACAGAGTAAAGATGAAAATACTGAAAATTTCACCTACCTGGAATGTATAAGGCGACTTGATTGTGGCGATCTCGTAGTAAATATCCTTGAAATCCGGCGGAGTGGATATCTCGACTTTGATCGTCTCCAACGGGAAAGCGTTATCCACCTTATTTTCGGTGGAGCTCTCATCATCTATGATGGACGCCACGGACTCGGAACCAATCAATCCATCCACCTCATCCGACCGCGACTGCGGCGTCACAACATCGTTATGCTGCGAGCCGTCCACCATCGAATTAGGGGTAGTGCCAGACGTCTCGTTTTCATCGTCGTTCTGCTTCCTGATCGTGACTCTAGGCTTCGGGGTGGTCTTGTACTGCCACCTCCCAGGGGACCTGTTCAATTTAAATTTGTATAAGCTGGTGGAGGAGCCCTGGTGCTCCACGCTGGAAACCTGCACTTTGGGCTTGTAGCCCCTCCTGGTGAACGAATTCCCGCTGTCCGGAGCTTGGGTGATGGGTCTCGCCTGCTGCTTGTTCCTTCTTGAGCTGAAACGCTTGCCGGAAGCTTGGGCCGGCGAGGCCGTCGAAGCTTCCTCGCTGTGTACAGATACAGACGAATGGGAGCTACTTCGACCGTATTTTTGGTTTCTTTTTGTGGTGTGTTGTCTGTATTATTTACAAGTGTTAGTTTCGTGTTTCGTAGTTGCCTTCCTATAAATTGGGTGGAGGTTGTCTAATTTACGACCGAATTGCGCAAGAATGGTCGCGGAAATGTAGAATGAACCGACTTTTCCGGGTATTTTGTGGACGCACTCTGCCATGCGGACAGAAGTTCCGGGAAAGGTGGCGCTTTTCCGGAGCTGCCGTCATTCAACCCAACAGCAATTGAATAAATCCGCAATCAATCGATTGGGTTGTCGCGGGTCAAAAATGGGGTAGTTGCATATTAATTCTGCATGTAGATCGGACCCCTTTAATTAAAATGCTTGTCACGGACTTGAATACGTGACGCAGGTCGATCCAATTTTACCTATTCGTTCGCATTGAATGGACAAAATTCGTTAAATTCTACAACAATCCCTAAATTTTAGAATAAAGGCAGTAAATAGTTTTTTACATTCTTCTACTTTCATGTGAAAAAATATGAGCGGTGAGAAAAATATTGCGTAGTTGATGATACTCCGCAAGATCAAGTTTATAGTGCAAAAGAACATATATAAATAGGTACATACAGTAGTGCTTTCCAGATTAGTCCTCTAATCCAAAATATTTAAAAGGGAGTTTTGCCAGTGCAGTGAATTAATCTGAACCGAGACCTAATATTGGGAGCACGCTCTCGCCCTAACTCCACCTCGCCGCTGCGCTGCGCTGGGGCGTTGCTTTCAATATCAGATCTCGTTGAATATCTACCGTTGCATTGGCCAGAGATGTTCCACGGTGAATCATGCCTATTCCCAATACTATACAAAATATACTTGTTATATAAGTGACGATGTGCATTGGTGGAAAAGTTCTTCACAACTCACGAAAGTTTGCAAAAGTGATGGTCGGTGCCGTGCAAAATTGAAATTGCGGTTCCGCGTGATATTTCAAACGGATTGCAGCCGGGGTTCGGTAGAAATTCCGTCCCCCGATTTAATTTAATCCCAAAGTAGCGTAGGGCGTGCATTTCAGGGCAAATTAGACAGCTCCTATTTGCATGCGAAAGGGGGAAGCATAACACTTACTTGAAATTGCGTGCGGCCTGCGTGGGCCTAATTTTTTGCTGCTTCTTGTGGGTCGGGACGATCTCCTGCTCAACGTCCGCCCCGTCCCCCGGTCGGTTCTTGAACCTCGGCTTGAACGCCCCCCCGCCGGGCTTCTTGGTCGCCCTGATGGCGTTCTGCGAGTTGAATAGGGATTCGACGGGCAGCGCAGTCTCCTCGTTTATGGAGGCTGCAGGTGTCGGCTCCAAGTGTCTGTGATGCTTATTAGGCTTCCCTAATGACGGCGCCGCCGTCTTGAGTATTCTTAAGGTGGGCGAGGGGTTAATTTTCCCTTTTTGATGATTATTTAAAACGTGAGAAGTGCTCTGCAGCACCTGCGCATATTTGCCGGAAATGTACGTTCCAATAACGCTCGTCTCGTGCACGGTGGTAGTTCCGTCTTTTACGACAGTTCCACCCAATTTAGTTACTAGTCCCGTCGGGTGTAATGAGTCGGGGCGCTTAGTTTGCGCGTTCGGCTTAGTTTTTGCGTCCTGTGATGGACGCGGCTTTAAATGAAACTTGGAGCTCGGCTTCAAGTTGACTACTTTGTACGTTTCTTCCACCACTTCCGACGGCTGTCTGGAGAGGAAGTCGTATTCCGGTTCACCTGGAAATCCAACACCGTTTGGAGAAATGGACCGTTTTCATGTCGATTCAAAGATTTGCTACATTCGTCTAAATGTTGAAAAACGAGTCGAAGAAAAGGTACACACGAAAATTTTCAACCCCCCAACACGCAGGTTTAAGTTTGGAGGTAGATATCGGTGGATTGGCGCATGACAATACCGAGCAATTGCAGAAACTCTTCCAATTGGAAAATCACCCGAAACAAATTCCTCAAGCCCGACCTTGTTGTGGATGGCCCACAATTGTAGCAAAAACTTACAGTATTACATATGCACATGGGGTAATATCATTTTTAGAAGAGTCAATATATTATTTCCATTCGAACACAAAATGCCTCTATGTACTTCAAAGGTACCTTCAAATTTATCATTAACGATGTTTAGATAATATGTCATGATGGAGTATTTTGGAAAAACATAGCCGGATCAGTATCAAATTCTCCCAAATTAAATCCCATCAACATGTTTTGCTCAACGCTAATGCCTCCCCGCGTGTTTAAAAATCTACGGATGATTCGCATTGCAGGCTTCCCTGCCAGTCGTCTCCTTTTCGAAATGTAATTCCACCTCGATTTTTTCCGACGTCCCACCCCGGCAGAAAAACTTCCCCGCCTAGGGAACAAAGGGATTATTGCAATCTCGTAAGGAAGAAATCTTATATATGTTGGAAGTTTTTGCCGGGAGAATGCTCCCGTGGAAACCGAATTATAAAAGGGAGAGGCCCCGGAAGGAGCCTTCCAAGCGTGGAAAAACGCTAAAGGGATTTGTCATATCAACATTTTCCCCAGAATTTACATTACCTCCGCTAACGAGCTCCGCACAAAAAGAAACCTTTCCGCATCCTTACCTATATTGTTGCCGATTATCACGGCTGGCTCGTCCTCCTTCTGTAGTTCCACTACGCTGGAAATAATGGGAGGAGGCGTGACGACGCTGGGAGTGGGCCCTTGGTGAATTTCCACGTGGCTCGATAAAATTGCGGGCTTAGAGCTTCCGACCACCTCCACTTTGCTGATAATGCCCTGTTGCTGCGGCTTGACCACCGAAGCGGACACCACCTCCACCTTGCTGGATATAATCGGATCTTTCCCCGCCGTGTTTACCACGCTGGAGGAGACGCCCTGCACGACGTTTACTTTGCTGGACGGAGCGGATTTAATTTCCACCTTACTCGAAGGACGGATGGGCGGATTCGATTGCACCTGCACCACGGAGAAGGCCTTTTTCTCCGACTCGGAGGCCTTCTTCGCCTCCGTTTTACTCGGTTTTATTACACTAGCAGGCTCCTTCGCCACCGACGGAGTGGGTTTTGTGTCGATTACCGTGTTTACGACCGTTTCCAGTACCTTACCTTTTGCGGGATCATCTAGAAAAACACATGAATTGCGAACTATACGACTCACTTAACTAGAGTTATTGTGCTGGAAGTAAAAATTTAGCCGCCCGCGGGGTCAACAAGCAACAATTCACTCGCCAGCAGACCGGAAGCATGGGGTACTAAATCGCACGAGCGTGTGACATTAATTTCGGAGAAAGAACGTAAGAATTCAAGCAATTTTTTCCGATTGAAACAGGAACATAAGTTCAAGGCTCGCCGCAAATTGAACACGCGCGACTTGGCGTGGCGCAGTGGAGGAAACTGCGTGCATTGCGTTAGGTCGTTCAAATGTGCGCCGCAGTTTCGCACAATTCAAAACGTGCTCTCGTTTATTTTTAACAAAGAATGTACGAGAAATATTGCGTAGTCACCAAAATAATTCACTCCCCCAAAGGGATCGGTGTAGAAAAGAAAGTGGCACAGCTCGTGAGTATTGCCGTTTCAAAATTAATCCGTTGGATAAATACTCCCAGTTTGCGTGAATTGTGGTTTGTTTGGGAATTGCACGTATCCCATTGTTACTCACCTGGTGCAGGGGCGGCGCTCTGCGGTGAAAATACCATAACCGTATTCCCAATTGTCGTAGTGAAATCGAGGAAGCCGTAAACTGTCTGGGTGACATAGGAGCCTTGCGAGGGTTGTTGTGCAGTCGTCGGCGCCACTAGAGGGGCTGTTGGGTTGATAAACACTGGTCCCGCGGAACTTGCGGCCAGCCGTGCTGAAACAAGCGACCATTCCCGATTACGAAACCCTAAATGATTAGACACTAATTAAACGTATGGGTCCGCCCGAAGAATTCTAACAACACGAGACTTGCATTTCGGGTACCTATAAGCAGATGTGTGTTTACTGAGTTTTTGGGGTAATCTTGAATGCAGAGATGGTCATTTAGTTGTCAAACGGAACTAACAACCTAGATATTTTCAAGGTGGTTTGTACGGTACAATATGCTGTACAATTCCAGCGTGTGAGAGCCCAGCATTCGAAACCCTTATCGGAATAAACTATGAAAAATCTAGGCATATGCCATGAAGCCCCAAACGGAATATGCGAAAGATTTAGCAATCGAGAGGATAATGACCGTGGTTGTGAGATATTATTGGCAAATTGCACGTGCATATGTTTTCGTTTCCGAATAGCAGGGTAGGGTGACGTCGTCCTGCACATTACTCACTTTTATTATATATTATGTTGTACGATGGAAATTTCCGCGTTCAATTTTCACACATCATTATTTAATGTTCAATGGTGCATGTTAGTGGTCGGACATTTGTTAAGATCTCCCACCATAAATCGAACTGCAAACTCCACGTTGCGCCAGTGGGATGAAATGATGCGGGGGACGTAATAAAAATTTATTGTCTGCTGGAATTGATCCGCAATTCAACATACAAAGCGCACTTGATTATTTCGCGAAAATCCATCAAAAGCTCGGGAAGCCCCGACTGTAAAAATCCCTACATTGTGATTCAACACACCACAATTTTAGGGTGTGCCACTGGTGAAAATTTCTCAAGATAAATCAAGTTGTTGGGAAGAAACTTTATATTTTCTAGACATAAAACTCAGTTTTGTTCATTTGCACCACGCGGATTTTCGCCTTCAACGTTCCTTCGTAATTTCGGGTTCCCCTTGGTACTGATCAGAAATAGGATAGTAATCAGATCGTCGGATTTGATCATTTCCCGAAGTTTCCGGTCGAATTGGCGGCCTCAATTTCCAACAATGAAATTCCTTGAACAATTCGGAACGGATCTGTTTGAAGTAATTGTTTCGCGAGCACGCAATGAGAAAATTGCCTCCTTTCCACTCTCAATTAATTAGGTGTATGTAACGTAATTAGCGCTCGGGGAGCAGGTCGACTGTTTCCTGCAGGATCCACAGACGGTTTCTGACGAACGATTTAATTTTGCGTTTACACATAACCCAATTCGGCGCCTTCAGTCCGTCAAGTGTCAGCGCAGCCTCAATTAAATTCCCTCAAGCTTTCTTGAAGGACGAATTCGGCTCCGTTACAGCGGAGAGAAGGGCAAGTATGATTCCATTAGCGAAATTCGCGGAAATTCAATTACACATTCAAATTACCTGCAGGGAAACCCTCCGAGTTTTCGCTGGGAGGCCGTGCAGCCGAAATGAACGATTTTTCTAGTGGGCGGGGAGGGGGGTGGTAATTTGTAATTTATGCGGGAACTTCTTGATTTTGGGCCTTCGCAGACCTGAGATTTGAAACGCCCGCCTCAAATTTGCGGGGTCTGTTTAGAATGTACAAGTTTCGAAACTTGAAACTACAGTATGTTTTCATAATTTTGTTAGATTGCAAAATATTGTTCGACTTTCAGCTTTCAAATGAAAATTATGTCATATGGTAAAACAAACGTCATAGTTTTATTTAGAAAATTGGAAATAGTAGACAGTAATAAGTCATAGCCATCATAGCAATTTTACATTACATCTAACAGAGGCGAGGTTTGTTAATCCCACATTCCTAAAAAACTCCATCCCTTCTGAAATATACTGGGCATATCAATCAGCGCATTGTTTTTCCGCCACGTTTGGATCAGGAAGGACGTTAATGCGGAAGGGCCTGACAGCTCTAAGGGAGGTGGCGATATAAAAAGTTTTGATTGGGGTCCCGACATTTCGCGACATTTTCATGCCCGCAAGTATTCCGTGTCGCACCCGGTTAAATCCCGAAATTAATTTTGCTGCATGTGTTGGCAATTTCACGTGAGATTAAAGCGTATATTATTAATAAAATTCCTCGTCACCATGAACGTGACAAAGCGTCAAATTGCCGGAAAACTTTCTGACCCAAATTAGTGGGTAGGTAGTGATGTCAGACAACCCCGACGCAATATCATCGGGTCGGGTAAACCGAACCTTAATCCCCCCAGCACTGGTGCCATTCGCATGCCGTATTCACCGAACTGCAAATGGTTAATCTTACGCAGGGAATCTCGGGATTATTAATTTCATTCCTGCAATTAATTATGAGAGTATTAATGTAGGTATTAATGTAACATTTTCAATAGTTGTTTTGGGAATAATTAGTTGGTATTGTTATATTAAAAATTGAATTGTTAAATAAAATCTTGAGAAAAGGCTGATTGAACATCAGCTTAAATTTTATAGGTTCGAAATTTATGAAACTGAGTCCATGTCCTGAAAAGCAATAAAGTGAGCGTTAAATTTTTTAACGAAATTGCCCGAATTGAATTGTGGTTTAATTTATCCTGTAAGGCAATTTTCAGCTCGATACGTTTTTGCGTTACTGAAACTTCCAAGCGGCCGGTTTGAAATTGCTCCCAGGAAATAACAACTCGCGAGCTCATACGGCGGAAGAATTTATAACAAAAATAAACTGAAAGTAGGAAATTCACCCGCTGGAGGTCATTTTAGAACTTCGGGGGCGACTATATCTCCTGGAAAACTGAGCCATAAATCTAGTTGATGTATAAACCCAATAAACTTCGACAAACTAAATCAATAACTTCCATTTTTATAATGGATTCTTGGTTTGAATATCCACTGAACCCGCGATCTTATCCCCTTTTTAAAATTGAACTTTCCTCGCGAACCCCAGGTACGATGTAAACCGCACCCCCAAACTAGCAGGGGGGAATAGTGGGAAGAGGGTAACTTTATTACTTTTTTGGTCGTCCCTCTTAAAAGACGGTCTCACTTTTAGAGTTGGATATCACAGTCAGGCAATAACTTTGAGCGTCGGTGAAGGGACAAGGATCTCATTGTTCTCACGTTTATTAAAACCATTACTCTCTCTTAGCTGGCCGTGCTGCATCTCATTTGTCACAAGGCTGACTAGATGCAATGTCGCCACCCCCCTCGTGTTTCATCAGGTGTGCCCTTGTCGTCCGATCTATGGCAAGGAGGCGACGAGAAATACGTATTTCCCCAGGAAATAGGACTTTATAAATCTCTTGTCCTAGGGTATCGCGTAACTTTGTTCCAAACTAAAGGCAACTTTTATTTAGTTTAGACGCGCAATTCCAAGTTTATGCTCACGTTTTCCTCCGATGAAATATGCAGAAGTTGAAACGCGGAAGTAAGGTGCTTGATCTCCGTCAGTTATCAGAATTCAGATCTATCCGGCTTCGGATGCGTATTTAATTCGGGCTTCGATAACTCCATATCCGCCACTGCTAAGTTCGAGGAAGTTCCCCGGCGCGGCGTGACATGCATCAAAGACATTTTCATTCGAATTTCATTACAACATCGAAGTACGAGCGTCCATTACCTTATTTACCACAAAGTGAGCGCAGTAGCCCGAGTGGTGCTTCATACTTCAGTCTTTTGATAAATCCTGTTATTTTGTTTACGTCTTCCTCACATTTTCCCAAGACGCTGTGTTCCTTCGCATCGGCAATGATTTAATGAGAAAATGAAATGAGCTTCTCTTTGTGCGGGCGAAATGAAATTGGTTCCTTATTCCTACGCAACCGCATCCATCCAACTTAATCCGATAAACCCATATACGAGACATTTTTAACAAAAGACCCCATTCGGAAACCCCACCGCCGCGCCGCGCCGCACTAATCATTTTTTCGCGCTGTGGGAAATCACTTAATTTCTTCAGCCGTTGCGTATTGAAGTCACGGCCAATTACCACATGTTTAGCTGAACCGTCGAAGAAAACGCATTTCTTGAGCGGCTCTTCGTGCGAATGTACACGACGAAAGGGACCGTCGCCGGATTGGAATGCCCGTGTCGTTCAGAAAATTGCACGACTTCCCTTGACTTTAAACGCAAACAATTACGGTGATTTAATTAATTGGAGTTGCCATCTGAAGAGAACTCCGCGTGCTCCGTTTTCTCGGGTGGGGATCGATTGCCTTGGGAGTAACGACAATTATGAGAGTTCTTTGGTATCCTGGTAACTAGATAACCTGAGGAATGCAAAATTGGCAAGAGTTGGTCTATTTACTTTTCCGTTGCGACATTTGTTCAACACATTTTCAACTTTAAGAATAAAATTCTACCGTCAATTCAAGATTAAAATATAAAATTTTATTTTTTCACTTTCATGTGGGTAAACAAGGGAAATTTCTTTACTTATTTCAACCACTCTTAATAAAATGTATTCTTACATACTACCATTGTATAATCAATGATAGGTACTACGCTGCCAGCTCTACCCCTGGAAAATATAAAGTTCAATTCTGTCATGCATATTATTGGATCACGCTCATATTCAACCTAAGTACACATACATTTTTTTCCAAAACCCAATAAATGCGCATGTAATTTGTCCGTTGCCGGGATGCAATATGCGTGATCCAACATTCGATTCAACAGAAAACAGTTTGCGGTCAAAGGGGAGTGCACTAATAGATACCGAACTAATACAGTCCGGATTCCGTAATTAAGTTCTGTTAATATGCAAACACGAAATAGCAATCTCATTCCGACGAAGTTGCACCAGCGGTCCGTTTGCCTCCGATCGTTGACTTATTCGCAGTGTTCGAGGTCCTCTTTTTGTTTGAACTGAGCAGGAGCTTTGCGAGATGCCCTCATAAAAATTTCAGGAGTAATGATGAGCGCGTTTGAATAATTCCGAAAGCGCCTTTTAACCGAATAAGGAAAATATGAATTTTTCCCCCTTCTACCCCTCCAGATCCCGCCCAGTAACCCTCAAACTCGAGCCATAACATGCTGCCCCCGCTATCACTCGCTACCCCTCGCCGTCACCCGCCATTGCCCATGCACAAAGAATATAAATTTGCGCATCAGCATATTTTGTAACCGTCTCCTTAATCAGAATGCATAAAGAATAAAGCTTGCCCAATAAAGTTCCAAATCGCGGCGCGTTTGTAAAATATTTACTGTCCAACTTTCCACCGTTGAATTCCCGAACTTATTGTGGCGGACGTACTTTTTATTGAGCACTTACGTCTGCAGTGAGAATTCACCGGGCAGTTTGATTCCATTTTTGGTAGCCCGCTGATTTCAATAACCAATGCTCTCTCCGTTTTTTACGTCCGTTTTCTGGTCAATATCACCGGCAGAAACGATTCGAAAACGAAACGGAATGGTCCCATATAGCCGGTCGTAAACGGCTCCCTGGGAATAGCACTTTTTTCACGCCGACCGACCGTCCCAATGCAAATCTATAGGCATTACACGTACACGTCAATCAAGTTTCCGATATAAAATAAAAAAAAAAGTTGGATCGGCGCCGGAATAATAACAAACCCACGCCTGGAACATCAACTGTATAATGCTCGCGCGGATTTAGAAGGCGCTTGCGTTTCTGTACGATTGAAAAAAACATTGAAACCCGCAGCACCGCACATTATTTCAAAGTCTCACCGGTGAATGGAATCCGTAAATATCATTCCCGCTTCAAATAAGCCGATGTAATCCAATCAAAAAATTCCCTTTGTTAACAAAACACATGGATATTCCATTTATTAAAACCAGAAAGTCAATCAGATTTAAATGTGAAATATGGCTGACAGGAAATAACAATAACTAGAGTTCCTCTTCCGGTCGCGATAAAACGGGCGTCACATTATACCGTAATTTTAATTCGGGCGTGCACTCTGTGCTTCCCAACAAATTACTGCTCCAATATGAAATCGGTGTTCGTCGATTTCCAGGCACGGTGTTTGGTCCCGTATTTACAGTTTGTTATTGTAAAACCCTCCTATACACTGTTGATTATTAGGTCGACGTGATTTGCGGCCAGGTTTCACATTATTTCAAATCGAGTGGATAAACGTTTATGTTAGAGCCAATGTGCATAATTCCACATTCTACGCAATCCGTGGCAACGCCCACACCGTTAAAATAAATCTTGCATTTCACATTTATTATCACATTGATTGACGAATGATAAACATTACATTTATACCTCGAAATGTGCGATTTATGCACATTTAACGTCTATTTAAAACTTTCATCATGAGTTGTATAACAAAAGTGTTTTTATGGAATATCCAAGGAACCGTCTTTAGGGTTTAGGAAATGAAAACAATAGTTCTCTATCAATATTACCAATTTAATGCGCACCTGGGGATTTAAATTTTGCAATCTCCGAAAAGCGCAGAGTCGTTGATATGCACATTTTCATTATGGTTGGGATAACAACGATATAATGCACCTCCAGTGATAAAGCAAGCCCTAAATGGTATGCGTCAGTGTACCTATTCAGGGACTCACAATCGAGCTAATGAAGTGTGCGTTTGATTACACGAGTGGTTTCGAACAAGGGAGAGTAATCGCCGTTTCAATGCCAACGAAATATTTTTATAACTTCCTCGTGAATATTTTTGCTGTTCTTAATTCAATTTTATTAGTACACCAATTGTGGTACTTCCAACGATATTTCTAGTTCATATATTTTCAAATATTTCGCATCGTGTTACGAATGAAAAAGTAACTAGTTACCCTGTTATAAACAAAAAAAAATCATATTTTTTCGTTGTAAAATGAAATTTAAAAAACGCCAGCATTAGGGAAAATCAACTCCCCCAAAAACACACATGAACTCAATAAAATTGAAATTGCACTGCACTCCACAGTCTAACCGCTTTACACAAAATACGAACGTAAATGCGTTTCACCAATTATACATGCGAACCTATTGCGACGTTAAATTTGAAAATGTGTTCGAATTCCGACGTGAAAGGCTTTTTCCATGTTTTATGCATCAAACAAATTGCGTCGAATGGATCGGGCCCCTCTGCAGAGATTTAAAGGTCACTTCGATATTCGCGAAACGGGGTCGTGTACAGTTTTCAGCGCGGGCTCCTACAATTTCGGTGGCAATCTCGCCTCAAGTTTCAGCTGCCTCTGACAAACTCAATCTGCCACAAAATAACTTAATTAAAACGGTATCAATACTCGAACAAAAGCCCATCCCCGACAATGGAATGCCCGCGGGATATGCGACCGGCAGCATATCTGCAGTCAACAGAGCAAGGAAATCTAATTTTGAAAGCACTATCAGGAATACGGCGATAGCTTTTCTCTTGTCATCCACGGAGGAATTTTTTTCTTGCGAAGCTGTGATGCTAAATGCAGTGCCTAGTTGCATTCATTGATCAACAATCGCACATTTTATGCGTTTGATTCGATGTTATTGTGAATATTTCCTCTAAGGTATTGGCAAGTAAATTGTGACATGAAATTATAACATTCAAAATTAAATTGCAAGCGATCATTCCAAACTGCCGCCTCAATTCGAATTCGAGCCACGCCATTCTTTCACGCCAACGTTGCACCATTTTTACGCCGTACAACGCAATCATCAATATTGATGATGAGTTTACCGACACGCCAGCGCTTCGGTAAATAAGCCGTGCGCAATGTGATGTTGGATTACTACATTACATGACGGTGGAATGGGAATGGAGAGGGCACGTTTGGAGTGTTCGTTAAAAATGTCGGAAACACGTCCTCCCCGAGATGGAGGGGTGCGAACGTTCGCACGCTTCGCTGATTTATTGAGCAAAATTGGTGTTCGTTTAAGCTCATTTACTTCAGATTAATTATGAATTTGTAATGCATGCATCCATTCAAGATGTAACGCCAGTAAACACATCGGTGATTTATGAGGTTCGCTATAATAACAATTTCGTCGTTTTGGTGTAGCGCGACGTCGCGTCGTACGTTTCACAATTAACGCTTTCTAAAAAAAATGAGGAGATGGTTATACCGTGTGATCATTAAGGATTGTCGCCAGGTTGAATTTCCCGCTCATTTGGTACACCTGACCAAACACATTGAAGTCCCTGAGGGAATCACTAAACAAAATTGTTGATAGAAAACTGATAGAAAACAATAATTTGCAAAACTGCTCCATAGTAACTCAATAGCTCCTAATCTTGGGTTTTATTAAACCCAGTGCACTCACTGGTACGAATAAATTAAATGTTCAACTCGACCCAGATTTATGGCGAGGTTGGTGAAATTTTTGCTCACAATCGTCTCTAATCTGCTGAAACTGCGAATCGAATTATCCCGCACTTTTCGCCGCGGTTTATGGATTTATGCGCAAGCGAAGTCCGTATTTGCATTCAAAAGGAGCATGCATATGAATGCGAGCCTTCTATTTCAAAATGCGCTGCGCTTTCCAACTGTCATCACATGTTAACTCTTATAATACAAGTTCATAGAGCATAAATATGCATTCATTAGGCGGACCAGCGCCAAGGATGTCTCTATTGTGTTCCAGGACAACGGGCGTTCGGAGACTGGGGAGAAAAATGGGCTTGTTGTGACACCTAGGTGGGCCCCAACAATGATATATCTATTTGATCGGGTGCGCTTCGATACGGGCAGTATTTCAGATAGAAAATTGAAAAATCCGGCGAGTTAATTGGGTGTTATTAGAATCTGACGTGCAACAGGGATAATTGCACGCTTCGCACCAGGAAGTAAGAGCGACTGACTGGAATTTAATTGGGTGTGATTAAATTTGAGGATAATCATAAGCTTGCCTACTTACTTCGCCTCACTTTGGATAGTTACTAGATGAGGTGGCGAATTCTAGGCGGATTTTGCTTTCGGAAATTGCCGGTGATTTATTAGATATGAATTGATAATTGAATATTAAATTTTGTAGCAATAAATAAAATTATCTTAATCATGACGATAATAATAATTATAATACTAATAATAATGATAATGATAATAATAAATATGATAATAATAAATTAGGCTCATGGAGAATGCTTTGTGACAATTTGCAATTTCAGTTTCTCTTCCCAGCAATTCCTAATTTTTCGCGCTCCGCCCAGGTGAAATTATGCGACCCAAATCGGGCGAAAAATCGATTATTGCGCCAAGGAATTACGTCGCTGGTAATTCGGAATTATTCCGGGCGCCGATGGAATATTATGATAATACAATTGTCAGGACTGGCGCGGATGTAAATTCGCTACAAGCCGCTCCCGCTATAAATTATGCGCAATCAAATGACAACACATTCGGCCGCTAATGGTCGGTAATATGAGTTAAATGCGACCGCGTCTTGTTTCGGCATGTCACGTACAGCACTGTCAATGTCTAACGTACTATAGATCATTGAATTACACGCTCCTAATTTGTGTGTTATGCGATTATCGGAATACCGCAAATAGGCTGCCAATGCACAGGTGCAATCCATTACGTGCGCATATTTGGGCTTAATGGAATTTGCGGATTTCCCGGGCGAAAATTCTCGCCGGGATCGAGGAGAATGCACTTGAGAATGCGGTGGAGATTAGAAATCACCTTCGATGGGAATTTTCACGTGTCTGAATCAATTTAATTCGGACGTTGGAGTTGGACGGTTAATTGCTCGAAACGAGTGAAAATTGGACGGGTTGCATGCGGAGTTGCGATAACACGCATGCATTTCGATTAAGTTCCCCATGATTCTGGAGTGCCATAAAACAAAACGGGCTGGTTGCGATAACCGGCAATTAAATGCCGAGGGGGTAAATCGTCTCCCTTTTTCGTCTATTCGTGTGACAACCGACACCTAATTACGTCTCGGTCGCTATAAATAAACCAAGCAAAATGCAGGCACGGCTTCCTTTAAGGATTTCCCGTAAATAGCGTCGCCTCCTTTTAGAGAATTCCTAAGTGGCAATTGAACGATATGACCGCTGAGAATGATTGAAATGGCCGAGGCAAAATCGAACTCATTGTCCATCGGCCGTGGTAAATCTCCGAGCTTTCGGTTTTATTCGCCTCTAATCCCGGTCGCTGTATTTGCGCGATACTTTATACCGGATTCTTTGCTCGAACATTAATCCGGATTAAATTTTCCTAATCCAAAGATGAAAATTCCCGCCAAGCCAGCCCGAGAACTTACTTAGCATTTGTTGTTTCCCCGTGGCAGCGCCCGAAGGCTACAGATCCAATATTAAGGGGGATGGGCAATTATGCCCGCTGCTATTGGGGAATTCGTTGGGGGGGAAGCGGCAATTCCCAGTAAAATACGGACCCGTGTAAGTTATCTCCGGGATTATATCGCGCGCCGCCGCCTAAACAACGTCGTTTCCTTTATTTCTTTTCGGAATTGGTTTTTTTTCTGTTTATAATTCAAATCGCGACTGGGAAGCGCAAGGTTAGGGAAAATTCAAAAGGTTCTGCACAACGGGAGCGAATGGAAATTTGCCGCGTGCGGGTAACAGACAACGCGAAACTCGGGAACGGAAAACTCACAAGTCGATAAACGTTTTTTCGAAATAAGTCGTTGTGTTCGAAACAGTCAAGAAGAGATGACGAAGTGAACTTGAAATTTTATAAAAATTGTCGATAAGCTAAGCGAAATGAGCGCAAAGTGAGAAGAAATTCACTAGGAACAAGGATTGGGAAAGTAGATCAACGTGCTCGGTGTTGCAGACTTACGCCCGACTTCAGGGGTAGGGGGTTAACTATTCGAAAACTTTCGGAATAGCACCACGCGCGATGTTTCGTTCTCAACTGGAATACTTTGGCTTTCAACAAGTTTCATTTTCTTTGAGCGTTAGCTTTCCCAAGGCTTGCCCCTCCCGAATGAGATCAGCTTGCGGAGGCGAAAATGACTTCGAGGGGATGCATTATGGAATAGTTTAATGAATAAGTTGCCCGCACTTGCACCTTCCCGACCACAATGCACCCGCGCGCCATATTCTCCCGGTTTAACGGGAAAGGCCGGTGTCCCGGGGACGCGCGAGTTATTCATGTCTGTATTAATTATTCGGAGAGCCCCAGAGGCGCTATTCCCTCAGCCGGGTGAATAATCGCATTCGAGCAGGTCTCATCACAACCCGAACGACCGGAGCATTCCCATAACGGAAGAACGAAACGCTTGGGGCCTATGAGACGGATCGACGTGACGCGTCTTGGAATTGACGAGCGCTTAGTGCTTCTGGCGGAGGCGCCGGGGAAATAAATCCGGTGGATTCAAGTACAGATGATGGATGGTAATATATTAACTTCACCTGCGATTCAACGTAGGCGTTGTTTCTCATAAATGTGGAACTTTTACACTCTTGTCCTCCATTTAGTTCGAATTTAAAGCAATTTAACTTTTTTCGCGGACATTCAAAAAAATTTTTAACATTAGGTACTGGTGTTATTATGCAATCAAAGTTAACGGCGTTAATTACGACTCGATCTAATAACATCAGTAACTAAACATAAATATTAAAATGACATACATAATAACATGAAAGGAAGATTTGTGCTCCGAATATAATAACACCCCATTATATTCCAACCACGATGAATCCGAACAAGTCCCACGGAATATTCGAAGGCTGCTTTCTACCCTTAGTAAGCATGTTGGAAACGAAATTTTGCGGAGACGAGTAGGTACGCAAAATAGCAATGAGACACGCTCTCGCACTCTAGGCGTTCGGGGGGGCTCAACTCGTTACCGATAATAATGAAAGTCATAATTAGAAGTTTGCGCGGACCATTTTTGCTCGCGGATCCCCCTCGATTGGAACCGGAAGCGGAACGCTCCACAAGTGGTTCGTCAAGTTGCCATGTTATCAACTCCGCATTAATTACAAACTTCCCTGCCACGTTCGATGGCGTCTTACCCAGAAAGTTCGGAATTTAATCAGACATGTCCGCGATAAAAACGGCTGCCTGTGACGCGGATAATTCCTCCGGGGGAAGCGCGCGCTCACATCCGCCGCCGGAAGTGACTTGTGTGAGTAGCTCTAATCGTCCGATCAGAAAGTAATTGATCTGCATTGTGGAGTGGACTTATCGTGCGGATCGCACGAGCGGATGTATGGATTTCCACGGGCAGCCGACTTGTCGGAGTGGGAAAAAGTCGGATTAAACTGATACGGAGCGTCTAGAACAGATGTGTCAGTTTCATTTTATCGCTCGACTCCCAATTGGTCCCTTTTTAACTCGGGGGGGAAAACTGTACTTGGAGGAAAACTGTACTCTGCGGAATTTATATTCGAGAGACGTCGTGAATTATGTCTGGCTTTCATGCGTCCCCCCTGCCCCCCCGGCTAATACATGACGTACGGCCACAGAACTTGGCCAATAAGTAAATAAATAAACCAAAGGGTAAATAAATAAAGCAATAAATAACCCAATAATTAACTGCTACCAAAAGTAATATGGAAAATTTGCGAGGCTAAATCTCACACTTCGTGCACAACCCCATCACGTTGGAATGTCATCGAAAATCGTGGTCCTTCAAAGAAGAACTGGTATTGTATTCCGTGCATCATTGCTAAATGCTTAGGTGCTTCGCGTTGAAAGCGACACCCACGATAAAAATTAAAACGCTCTCTCTGTCTCTCCATTCGAATGATCACTTTTCCCACTGCTGTTGGGTCACCCTCCACAATTGCAGAGGATTGTGTTACTGCGAAACACTCGATTCCACAATGAAGCAGTCGCGATCATTAATTGCTAATTAGAGGAGGCAAATGCTCTTTTGTTGTTGAACCAGAGAGGTTTCTCTATTTTAATATTGATTACACAGTGTGAGCTACGCTTCCCCCGGGTGCTCTCTCCTAATAAAATGTTACCACGAGTATCTTCTGAAATAACGCCGGCATCGGATGTCTGCAATTATCTTCTCTCCCTGCTCAACCATTTCCTAGCTAGTTTGACAAGAGCGCCCATAAATTAAATATTGTATCTGCAAGTAATGAGCTCCGCTCCGCCGCGCCGCTCCGTCCGTAACGCTGCACCTACACATTTTATGAATATTTTTTTTCGCGGGAAAACTGGGCCGCCATTTGCAACATAAATGGGTCACATGCAAGTTGCGGAATCTAAAATTTCCTCCTTGGTTGTAAATTTGCCCCCGTACTAATTCGCACCGTGTAAACAGCCGAACCGATCAAAAACAGATGAACCTATTCTGTGTACCGCGTCAGTGTGACGAGACATTTGTTAGGGTTATCCGCGTCAACGGAATTCAGCAAACATTGGGTGTAGCCCTCCATTTGATGAATAGCTTCCTACTGAAAACGCCATTGCGTTGCCTCGGTCGTGAGAAATGAGGGGGTGTGCGTGCACAACGCAAAATTCGCAATTATTTCAGGGGGGTGTCGCAAAATTGTCGGGAAGTGCCTTGAATACTTATTCTGTTTGAATAAATAATTCGCCTTTTCGAGGAGTTTTAACATTGATTATCAATGGGTTTACATTTATTAGAAGAAACGTTCCTCGCCAGGGTTTATTAAAATATTTAAAAGTACGTGAAAATTTTTCCTGACAATTTTTCCAAAACTACTAGAACAATTCAACCACACGGGGGAAGGTCGACAACTTTCATCAAAGGGCTAATAATTTCGGTCCAATTTTACCACATGAAGCCAAGTCGTGTGCATGAATATTGGGGTGCTACGAAATCATCCACTAACTTCAAGATGTGAAAGTTCCCTCTAAGGTCGATCGTAACCTTCCGGCTTCACATCGAATTGAAAATTCGAAATTTATTCATGCAACACGTAACAAAACACTCAGTTTCACGGTTTAAGAGCAAGGTGGAGCGGAGAAAATTTGAATGGAAATTAACAACCAATCGCTCTGCAGAAAATTCGAGTGTCCGTGAATTTGCATGAGGAGCGGCCGCGCGAGAATAAGGGTCGCTTTTGATGAAACATTGCCGCCGGTAAATTATTTCCCATTCAGCGAGCAAAAAAAATGCAAATCTCAACTGGTAATTTGAATTAATTGCTTAATTGTGATGTAAAACAGGGCGTTTCGAGAGGAAGCGCCTCCAACCGTACGTAATTAGTTACGCACGGTGAAAAACCCGTGCCATATTTATCCTTGCACCGGTCGTTCAGACATGCCGCCATTAAATTAGTACGAAGCGCCGTTTTTCCGCGACCTAACTGTTTGAGTTGTGGCCTCTTGCATTCCCGTTGCGAGTCAAGGTTGCACTTGTGTTCATCACAACCCATATATCGGTTACTGTGACAAGGCACTTGTGTGCTCAAGGCGATATGTTCTTATCCGTATAATTCTTCGGGAGGAATAGGCGGAATTGAGTCGAGGTGCGGCTGAAGAAACTGGAGATCAATCGCAATTTTGCTACCGATACGGTCCATTTGCATACGCGTTGCTCAATGATCCAGGCCATTGACAACCTTTGAGTCCTGAGAAAATAGGCTCGCCTCCAATCTTGATGACATTGATACGATGAATCGACAATCTGTGTCGTTGTTTGTTATTTACTGGGAAAAGTACAAAGAAATTTTTAACGTTGTGCCCCCAGGGCTATCAGGTTAATAGACACAGGCGACCCGCACGACATACATGCGCGATGGATTTGCACACGCGAAAATTTGGGAATGTGTTGGGCTATTAGCCGGCCATACATCAATTTGATTTAATAGTTGTATATTAGGTTACACATAGTAGATACATAAGGAAGCTAAGGAAGCAACTCATGATTCAATTGAAAAGTTCCATAGAATCGCAACCTCTGAAGTCTAGTGCCGCGACATTTCACTATTCAAACAGCGGCCCTATTTAAAATGAAATGGCAAAGAAGCAATGGCACCCCCGCGCCGTGAATCTCCCGCAAAATATATCTGATTCTCAAGCGGAGGAATTTGTGGCGAGAACGCGCCGTTTGCATAAGTAAATTGAAAGACCCCGGCACCTTCTAACTGCACCTAATGTATGTGGAACAGTGCTGGGAGTGGGTTTCCCGACGAACCTGGAACAGTAAATATCCATCCGAATGGAGTAAACGGCGGAGCAAAGAAGGCACATTATCGCATTGGTCGTATCCGTGGGGCTTTATTCCCATGCAAAACTGCAAATGGAGATGTATATCTTCAATTTTCATACGGAACGAAGCTTATAACTCTTCGGCAATATGTGATCCAGATTTCAGGCGCCAGCTGTCACGGGTCGCCTGAAAACATGACCTGCTCCGCGCCACCGACAAGACCCTAGGCTGTATTTAATTTATTACTACCACCTCCGCGTCACGACCGGAAAATTATGGCCATTCCTATCGGTGGCGCAGTTGAATAATGATTTTTGCTTTATCGCTGCCCCCCCTCGAAAAAAAGGGAAATGAATATTCATCCTCTGGGCAGGAGAAACAATTTGTATTTGAATTTGGCGGAATTATCTGTCTGGGGAAACTTCGCTGACCGTCTTTTTTCGACGGAGCCATCCAGAGATAAAATCAAGGCTAGGAAATTATCATATAAATAGTATTGTTTTAAGGGTTCTCGTTCTCCCAACGATTTTCTCCTACTTGATGAGTCGGTGGAAGCAAACCCATCAATTTTCGAAATTGGCCCGAGTTTCTTGTTCCCCCAAATTCGGTCCGAGCTAGCATGCACCCCTCCCCTTGCCCCTCACATAATAATGCGGATTCCGTAATGAAAGCCCAAATCGAAACTCCCCATCAGCATTGTTTCAGTTAAAATACACGGATAAATGCGGAAATGAACTACTAAGCTATTCACAGCCACAATGGGGTATGTATTGCTCATGTTTCCACGGTCTGATTGACGCATCAACAATCAACATGGACGAATTGGAAATTATCTTCTGCTCCAGCCGGTTTTGATTACTAGATAGTTCTCATGCGAGACGCGAGAAGAAGGTAATGGATACCTACTGGGCCAATAATATAATAGGATAAGGTCTGTTCGATGGCATGAACTAGGTTGTCCAATTGTAAACTTTTCTGCACCACCAGGTTCGTTAACGCTAGTTCACTAGCATCAACATACGGAATGGTGCACTTATGAGCACTTATTCCATCACATAAACAGTAATTAGGTCTAAATTGATGACAATATCAAATCTGCTCGCAACTAGCTGTTGGTTTGACTATGGCATCAACTTTTTCGGTCAAGTCTACCAATTCAAGTATGAGCGAAAAATTCAACTTGGCGACAAACTATGATAAAATATAAACTACGCAAAGACATAGACCAAAAATTAAATCCAGCCCGTGACGAAAAGTAATAGTGCTTTCGCTCCACACATCCGCCCAATCTCATCTTCAGACTCCCCCAAATTATGTGAGGCATAAACCGTTCTAAAGTCTCCCCAGAGCGCCGCCCAATATAATTTAATTTTAATGCCCTAATCGTAAAGCTTGAAAAACTCGTCCTGACCAACTTTATCTCCCCCTCTCTCGTGATCAGCAGGAATTTAAATGCCCATGATGTCGTTAGGACACCCATCAAGGAATTGCTCCCATAAATACGAATTTTGAGGGCGTCCTGCTCGATTTTTGCTCGCGAGGGTGCGACGTCCCCCAACGCCCTATCCCCCCCGTTAGCGTGCGTTCCCTCGGAGTGTGCAACCCCCCACAAAAATTAATTTACCCCCGACCCAGAAAGAAATCCAATTCCGACGGAGTGCATGAAAATGTGAAAATAGTAGTTGTCAATGTAAGCTGCGCGGGCGGCTTCTCGGGGAAGCGCACTCGCGCCCTGATTGATTTGACAAATAGGAAGTCTTATCTGTTTTATGTTTTCATTTCAATTCCATTCGGAAATTCAATTTAAAAGTTGATATATCAGAGCCGAGAATACAGTAAATTTAATAAGTGTGAATATGGAAATGGGAGTGGAGGGAGGGCGAAAACCAATTAGATTGAAATTGAATACGAAAACTTCCTCCCCGCTCTAAAGCTATCGAGGAAAATATAAATTAAGGGCGGTTCGGGGGGAACCTTGAGCTTTTTTTCCCCGAGTCGATTCCGTAATTCCCCGACCTTCCGCGGAATTCCTGAGGAAATTCCAGCGCGGGGAAAGAATATGGTAGGGTGGCGAAACCAGCAGTAAATCTGCGATTGTGCATACGGCATTACTTCATTGTCCTTATTATTGCAGTTTCTCTGTAAAAGGTACTGTGGAAGGCGAAATCCTTCGTCTTCAAGGTACTTATAATTTATCAGCATCTCCAGCCGCCGGTACACATAAACTAGACGTTTAGTCACAATTCCACTTGTACATTTGCATTCTGATTTACTCTTGTCCTATTACTTAACAGTACGATTGTAGAATCTGCGCAATCAACTCTTTTTGAAGCATTTGAATAACTTTTGACGATTTTACTTCATTTAGATATTACGATTACTTTTTAATATACACCACACAAAGAAACGGGAGTTGTAAATATTGTACAGTTGGAATTACTTATAGAGGCAGAATAGGAATTGCGCAAACAACATCCGAAATCAAAGTGCAGATTAGGTTCCTCCTGGGTTTTAACTCAATCACGCATATAGAGTGAATTAGTTTCGAGCAGGAATTCAAAACACGCACCCAGGCTTCATTAAACATAGACACAGATGGACTTCACATATTGAGTTCGGAACGTACTGTGATATATGTCGTATATTGCGATTCGTATTTGTGCTGGCGTGTTTTATTGGTCATGTGGATTGACATCAAACTATTTCCCGGGAATTTTCATCACCATTACATGGCACCATTAATATTCATAACCTACTGCACTACCCCATAATGAGGCCATATTCGGTAGGCACAGAATCACACAGTCATTCTGGTCGTGAAAATGGGTGCATGGAACATTCAGACCAGATCACGACCGCTCGTCTATTCAAAGATGAGCATAATGACGTGGAAGGATAACATTTTGTAATCCTTCCAAGTGAATTAGTCTCCGAGATCCGACATGACAACCCAAAAGCCAATTACAAGACGCTAGGCGAGTGTTCAATAGCTCAAATGAATCATTCTTGTAGGTGTGTGGCCTACAAAGGAATAACGTCTCTACCGCGACCTTCGCGCACCTTTTGGGCTAGACTAGCGCACGCCTGGAAAACAGAATGTTGCAGAAAAGGAATGACAAGAACAATATCAGACTTTTGAAATTATCGGCATGATTTTGCAATATCTCCTATTCAAACTTCGTTTTGAAGAGTATAATTAATGTACGTATAACAATCACCACTATAAGCACAAACTAATAAGACAGGTATTTACTTACTACATGTGGCATTAAAAGAATGCAAAATTTCCACAAACTGTTTTAATTTCGGCTTACGAACCGCACTTTGCAACATTGCAAATTCAACGTGCTCCGCGCAAATTGAAGTCGGCCAACTTTTAATTGCAGCTCAGGATTTTCTAGTGCACCAGCATTCCTAGCGTTTGCCATTGTTGCGGGGTAATGTTTACTACGTGAAATTTTTGCTCTGTTCGGGATATTTTTCGGAATGTGGAAAAATTGAAATGGAGTCCCATAATGCACATGAAAAATTTTACGGTTGTTGAATATTTATTAATTAAAAATGTAAATTCAAGCTGGATTTAATTTTTTGCCGTAGATAAATATGGAAAATGCACAATGTATTTCGGAAAATGATTACGCTGCCTGAGATTAATGAAAGTTGATGTATGCATACCATCAATTTCCAATATCGTCGGGAAGTAAAATGATATATAGGTTGCAATTATGTGTAATTACAAGTATTTTAATGGCCTCTGATTAAAACCTATTTATGGCTCTTCAAATATTGATTGAAACGAACCGATGAATTATTGCTCGCGCTAGGTCGCATAACTTATTCCGATGGATGCCTGCTTTGATTACTTTTGCGTTGTTCGGAATGTAATTTCTACAAAATTCCGTAATTTATCACAGCATCTGTTACAGCTTTTGTCTCTAAAGGACGAATTAACTTCTATATTCCATCTTTTAAGTACAATTTTCGTTCCCGATATGTTTAACTTTGGAATTTTTAAAACATTATTTTTGAAAATTGGAAATCTAGGATTGTTTTAGAGATTTTGTACTTTACATTCGTCTACCCATTTTTAAGTAGCTCTTAATAAGTGATTTGTTTACTCATCTATTCAATTCACTATTTGTCAAATCACAATTATGTATTATTTTTTCCTGGTATTTAAAATTAGGAGAGTGAGAGATGCGAAATTTCCGCACTGGGAAATGTCCAGACAGTCAAACAACAGGAAATGCAATTATTAACGGAAGTGGAATCCATCGGGTTTGAAATGACCAGGAATGAAATTACCTGGAGCAAATTCACTTAAAGCGTAGAGCAATATCGATGCCCGAAGTTCAATTACCGTTAAAAATCCTAACATCAGAGTTTTAAGTGCGGATGCAGGGTGAATCGAAATCAATTAATTTCAGAATTAGACATCTCCATTGCCAGAGAGGGCGGCAGCACGACGGGTTAATTGGAAAAACATGAAAGCTGAAACTCGGTGCCCTTGCTACTCTAATTTAGTAACCCCAATAGCCCTTCGTGAACCGGCCGCTTTTATTCCGAATTTCACCTCAAAAATCCACGGCGAAATTTTTGCGGGTTCGCGTCTTTTATTTGCTCGTAAGCGTATTTGGAGGGCTGGTCCGATTTATTTGCATAATGTGGCACAGGCCCGGAGTGTACAATTAATTTCCAATGAACACGGTACTTGGGGCGAAGCCAAAAGCATCATATGCTCGAAGGACGGCACGCGATGTGTGTTATTGTTGTTTTCCAGTGGTTTCGCAGGACCGCACACGAGCACAACCGATTTAATTGAAAGGCTGGGGTGTTTTGCACCCTGATTTTGGCATTCAATTGACGAGAATGTCGAAAGTTTGCGCCCCCAGTCACAAAATCACATTCGTGCTGGCAGGAATGTAAATCTGCTTTGGGCATAAGGTATTCCCTTGTTAAAGCCATAGAAATTGAGGCTTACATAATGTTATTCAAGAATTTATAATGCAGAGTTGAGATTGAATTTCGTCCCAAAAATTCAGAAATGCCATTACTATTGTTTAAAATGAAATTAAAATTATTGAGGCCCTAAAGTTTGATGACACTTTGTTTCACTTCGTCATTGCTATAAGTAAAATGAATGTTTTCACACTCATATGTATAAGTAAAATTGTTGCTTTTAATAATCCTAAAGGAATATTTTGGGTGTGTTAGATCTGATGATCGAACCGACTCTAGAATTTATTAATTTAATTATTGAATTAAATAGCCCTAATTGGATTTTATAAGTGTAAAACAATTTTCTACTGACGCTCACAATCATTGCAAAGGTTGACGCGAAAAATACTTTTAATCTCATTGTAGAAGTAATAAAAAGGCGTCCTTAAGAAAGAGCCCAAACAAAAATTACAACGCGAAGAATTCTCATTAAGAGGGAAACCCCGACATTAATAATACGCTTGTGTGTTAACGTCAAGAGCAGATACGTTGTAAGACGTTGGTATCTGTCTAACTTTGGATTTATAGGCGCTTACATCGGCAGAATGCCGTGCTGGTAAACAATTTATCAGACTTCGCCTCCGTTTTCATCGAATGCCGAATTTTTTCCCAGGGCAAAACGTATTTATTGGAGCTTAAAAAGGTGCTACTATAAATGAAACATTTCGGTCCTCCCAGCGGAAAATTTCCTAATAAATCGCGGTGGCGCCCTGGACAAACTAAGACGTCTCCTTTTATTAAATCCGCAAAATAAAGCGCACCCAATAAAACTTTCGCTTTCCCTCTTTGTTCAGGACGAGAAAATAAATACGATTGTTGCACTTTGATAAATTAAATCATTTATCACAACCTTCCACTCTATTTTTGGGGTTTCCAAAACTTAATTATTTAATAAACAGCAGGTGTATGCTCCACTCGTAAAAAATGGCAATAGATTATTTTAATTAACTATAAAATTTAATATAGAATTAATTTACATATCTAGGTGAAATAGTAGAAACAAGATCGCCTATTGATGTTTCATTGAAGAGTAGAGAACCAATTCACTGAATTAGTGAACATTTATTTCAAAGTATAAGTGTTAAATTTACTATGAGTATAAATTTACGGATGGTGTTGAAAGTTAAGTAAAGTAAGAAGAATCCATGTTGGAGAAATAAAAGGTGGAGGCGCCGGTGTTAATATTATTGAGGACTTCATTACTATCGCACGTGCTAAATTTTTAATTCTTTGCCACTTTAAAGCAATGAGGGTCGTCAACTGCAACATTCAGTGCAACTCCAGTGATGAAACAGTTCCGGTGTGTAATTTATTTCACATTACTCTTTACCACAATCCTATTCTTGCTACAACACAAACGACCATTTCCTCCAATATTCATCACGAATTTCTTCTGAATAATTGATAGAATTGATCTATAGGAAAGCGCGTTCGAACAATCCACACTGACGACAGATAGTCACTTTTCCCATTAGGGAGTAAATTTTGTAATCCAGCGATTATTAGATACGGTTGAATTATGCAAAGATTTCCGAAGTGAATGGAGGGACGCATCGTTGGATATAACGCAATTTATTTGATGCTGCTTTTAGACTAATTGATTTTTCATATAAAAATTTGTCTAGTACCTTATACTGAAGAAACATTCTGGTATAATAGGTACATTATTTTTTAAATTCGTGCAAAAAATATTCAGTTTTCATATTTACCCATCGATTTATTACATTACTCCTTCCCTATTATACATTGTCGTATGAAAATACGCAGACTGCCAATTATTTTAGTGGATTGATTCTGAATGGAATTTTCGTTAAATTATTTCCAGAGATTCATTCCGGTTGAATCCGCAGAAAGCCCACACATAAAGTGGAAAAAAACTTTTTCCAATTACTTACCTACGTTAAAAATACACCGAGATAAAGGCAGGCGCGTTCCATTTTAAGCCAGGTACGTGATGTAAGGGCTTCCAGTCCTTTCAACGTTTTGTATCCACTGAATCGAGGACGTGCAGATTGTGGAAATCAAATTAATTAAAGTTATTCCGTTTAGGCCTTTTTTCGGGAAGAGTTTTTCTTACCTTTTCCCCGCAAAGAACTTTGCCATCTTCCAGCCTCTTCTTCCGAAGATACAATCGGATTTGTTGCCTTCCGGAATTCCCCCCCTTCTGAACATAAAATCCGATTTTTAGCCTCGTGAAGGTACGCTCTGTTTTTCTCCTCGACACTAAATTTCTTCTTTGGAAGAGACTTTTTGCCTAAACGATTGAGTGTATGTGCACTGCGTTCAGTTTTCCAAGGCTGGAGAATTTTTAATCTTATTTGTTGAATTATTCTTCCCAAAGCTGCTTGTTTTCATTTAATCCGCGAGTACCAGATAGATACATGTATCTTATAATCACTGATTTAACTCTTTGCATTCCGTTGTAAAAAGGCGACATGAACTTCAATCATTCTGGAGTGCAAAGGGTTAATTATAAAAAAATTGACTATATCTGCGATTGGTTTTTAAAACTCCTAAGAATTCTATGTGAGATTTTCATACGGGATTTGTTTCCAACACTAATTTTCCTGTCTGCGGAATTCAACGACCTGCATTTTCCTTCTTATGATCACGAGAAGGTCGAAGTTTGAAACAACCCCCATGTTATGCATTAATTTTACTGTTTGGCTGGCGGAACAGGCCCCGGAGAAAGAGAAACTTTGGAAGAATAAACCCGTTTTCTTATGTGACGCTCATGTGAACGAATGTAAACACACACCCTCGAAATTCGAATCTGTGGCTCGCCTCTTTCCACTCTTACATTATTTACTATCTCATAAATCTCGCCCCGCATGCATGTAAGACGAGGAAAAGTTCGTCGTGACTTGGAGGAACAGTAGAATTTATAAATCATAAAAAATCCAAAGTTTCCACCCTCCACGGAGGAGGGCGATGGCTCAAGAGCAAAAACGTGGTTCACGTGGGGATAGATTAATCTGAACAAGATGGGACGTAGATATCTACTTTTCGTTGTGATGGACGAATTACCTTACGATTCTTCTCCATTCTGGAAATTCTCATTATTCTCTTAAAAAACGACGTTTTCAAAAAGAATTCGTTCAAGCTCATGGGTTCTTGTTGATTATTTTTTCATTTGTATTTGTAATAATAGCTTGTCTAGGACCTACGATTTTCCCACCCTTTATACTAAATAATTATGTTTCGTTTTAATATTTGTGTTTCGATTACTCACAGGATAATTATACGGTTATCAAAATCATTCGACCGAAAAAACTTTTTATTTTTCAACTACGAAGGATTTTTTTCTGAAGGGGAGTGCTGGCTGTCTCATATTATTAAAAGTTAGATAGTGCTTGGGGAGACTCCGGTCACAAATCGCTCTTACCTCAGGCCGCAGTGAATTTTTGTGGATGACATGAAATAAGTTTCTGATGCGCCAAGAGACCGGATTTTATTAAACTCTAAGGGATTGGGTATTACGAAGAACAGAGTTTCAGAAAATGCCTTGCGAAGATGTGCCTTGAAGGTGCTCATGTAAAATATGAAGAATGAAAATAAACCTATGTTATGCATAGCAGTAATATTAAGTTATTTATAAGAGGAAGTGTTGTTTGTGGAGTTCCCTGCGTCGCAGAAAATTCATTCCTCCGATTATATGTTGTAAACGTGAAATTATAAGCCACAAAACTGAACAAGTGATGTAGGTAGTCTAGTAAAAGGGAGCCCCATTTGCTGCCTAATGTAGAGGAAGATGTTTGTGGATGTCTACCTCTGGAATTCAAAACACAAGACTGCCGAAGGACCGACTCCCTAGGAAACGTCAACCCCTAACCCTCCAATCCCCTCGTGTGATTACCGAACAGACGGAGATATAAAATGTAAATGTGGATTCGACTTTATAAATATTGTTGCGTATTTGAAGAGCGAGAGGGCGGCGTAATGGGTCTGGATGTGCCACCCTTAATTTTCCCCATGTCTCTGAGCGTATTTGTTTTTGTTCACGCTACGCACAAAAGAGAAACGGCGAATAATTAATGTTCCCTCAGGAACAAACAACCTCCGCAAATAATTTTTGACGTACATAATTTTTAATTCGGCGCAAAGTTTACTGTTCGGGGTCCTTAGGACCGCAACATATTGCTCTCGTGGGGATCTCCCATTGTTGATGTTTCTCCAGCATATTCCCTTTTTGGGTGGGCTGGGTAATAACGAAATATGCCGTATCGCAATCCCAGATTCCCCAAACAAGGGCGGAATAAAAAAATATGGGAATTCGTATCTTCATAAGGAGTGGATTAAATTGTGATGGGATTTCCAAAATTTCAATGAGAGTCCGCATTTTCCGAGTGCATAGTATTTTATTTCTCCGGGAAAACATTACGTTTGTTGAATAATATCGAGAAGTGTATGGAATCGACATGTAGTGCATAATTTATGAAGATAGTAGAGAAATGTGCACGCGAAATTCATACGGCAATGCGTGTGTCGTTAGAATATCTTCGGATTCCCATTAATAAAACATGAGTAAGATTAAAAAACTACTCACCCGTCAAGAGACAGCAGCCGATGGTGAGCAGAAACCTAGCTGTTCGAGTCATTGCTAACTGTCCTTCCTTACCTTAGGAGCATAGTCATTGCATGTCAAGTTGAGTTTGAGCTGGAATAGAAAAATTCAATTAAATATTTATTTAATCAAACCTATTAAATAAATAAAAAAGAATAAGTTTTATAGATTGAGCCACAATTATAGTAGACAAGTTGCTCAAAATACAGGGTATGATGGGGTAGAGTGCAAAGTTCCGGGAGAATTTGCATTAGTTACTAGGGAACGGCTATATTCCTAGGGCGGGTGCTCAAATATGCTGTGTGGAAATGGACGGAAAATTCAAGACTTTCAGGAATTAGCCGACAGAAAATTTGCTCAGCATCAATTACCTAGCCATTTTAATATCACAGACTCGCCCTTTTAATTCTAAGAAATTAACATTTTTCCCTTGTTGGGCGAGAGAGCAGGGTCTGCAGGCCACCCTTAATTTTCCCCATGTCTCTGAAAGTGTATGACGGAGACATGAATTTTCCCAATCGTAATTAAATTTCATGAAATTATTGTATTTCAATATCAAATTATGAACCGGTTGGACTTTTCAGAGTCGACAATTTTCCTCGCTCCCTATTTAAAAAAGCACTGGAAAGCGAAACCTCGTTCGCAGTCCTTTTTTTCACGTTCAATCTCAATTTTTCTATGGAAATCCGTCGAGAAAAGTGTTCGACTTTGAAGTCGCCCCCTTCCCCGCCTCGTAGCGTAAATCTCTTGGCGAATCCAGCGGGCTCAGTTTTTCTTATCGATTTTCATTATTAAGGAATGCCCCCACAAGGAACATCCTCCCCCGCGAACTGCAATTTTGAACTCGTAACCGTAGCAACGAATTCCACATGTACTTATCCTCTTATATTGCGCCCCCCATTTATACAACGGAACAGAATCTCAAACTATGGACGTGTAATATAGATGTGCAGCTCACACAAAGCGTTCCATCGGATCGCTTGTATCCCGGGGAAAGCTCAAGTCCGCAAATCGGCAGTGCGGGGGGATGGGGGGAGTTAAGACCGTGTGTTTTGAACACACGCGAAAACAGATTTCGTCCGCCCTTTGAAGTTTGGTATGTGAAAATATTAACGGCGCACAAGGAGATTAAATGTTTATTCCTACAAAGTACTGGCGCAATAACAGCTTGCGGATTTCTGTTGCATAATTTGAGAGGATGGCAAGATAAATATGCGGGAGTGAGTGAGTCGCATGATGAATTATTTCCTTCCGGAAAACATCGATGCCGCTATTTTATTGGGTATTTTTATTTATATCTATTTAGAGCGATTGAATACATTCGGAAAACTCTCCGGGTCTTATCTTATTGTGATAAATAAATAGGTGGGTAACAGTTATTCATCATTGTATTACAACGGAAAGAACGTTGATTTTGGGATTTTTACTGAAGTGCTTGGAATTTTATCGGCCTGTAGTAGGTACTGAGTGGCTAAAAATTCTATCATTTTAGATAGCGATTCAAAGACGAAAGAGCTTGACTCCTAAACAAATGATCAGTTTTGTTGACCTCTTTGGCGGATATACCATCCCAATACATTCCCAACTATTCTCCCTCTGATCCGCAATTATGCACCTCCTTGTAGCACGGGTCCAAATCCGACATAAATAATCCGATTCCGTTCCTTTTGTTTCAGCCGCTCCTAAAAAGGAGCTTCCTGAAAATGCAAATGCGCTAAAAGAACCGAAAAAAGCGAAAGACTGGAGTGGAACGAGTGGAGTGCACACTCCCGCTGAATACTAAGAGGATCGAATTCCCTGTATGCCCGGGATTTTCTATCGCAGAATTATGACCGTAGACGTAAAACGTAAAACTTAATGATTACTATAAAGGCCGGAGAGTTGTTACCCCCTGGTGGCACGAGAACAATAATTCGCGCCAACTTGGTCAAAGATAGTGCAAGAGCAGCCCTCCCTTAAAGCTCCTACGTGTCCAGTATTATTGGACTGATATTTTAAACTGTTTCAATAAAACCCGGGGCGCCGGATAAATATAAAATGAAATTGTTATTGGTTCGCTCGTTTTCCGGAACGAAAGGGTCTCAGGGCCTATGAATAATAAGCCATTCGCTGACGAGGCGAATTTAAAAGTAAAATTCGCATCATGAAGTGTGAGGTTCCCAATTTTAAAGCTCGCTCGAATTTGGATAAATTTTTCCTCACGAACGAATTAATTTTCTGATTGGGGAAACCTGTACAATTTATTAACCCAGCTAAATGGCAAAAGCAAACAATTCTGAACAAACACAATGCATTAAGGGGTTTAAATTGCGAACGTAAACCAAAATTTTTGCCATCTCCCAACGCACTGCCTTATCATTCAATTTGGTTAGATTCATTTAAAAGCGCGAAACACGATCAGATATAACGAACAAACTCTGCTTCCTCCCCTAATTGCTTGGGGTTGCGGACGATTTAAAGCGTCCCCGCTACTATATTGAACCGTAGCGTAGTTATTGCACAGATTAATCTTCCTAATTAATGTTTGAAGGTACCTACAATTATTTGTTAATTTATGCATCCCGGAATCACTATTGTAATTGCTAACTCGATGAGTTATTGCCCAAAACATTGCAAGCCCCTATTCCAAAATAAGTGTCCTACAAATCATATTTTTTAACCAGCTACAATATGCACTCGGTGGAGGGCAAGAGTTTGCAGTGAGGGCGGAATGAAATTGGGCAATTCCTCGCCCTTGGAGTCTTTAAGCTTCGAGAGGACTATCTAAACTCCAATGCATCCCCATACCTAATTCCACTTCCAATTTCTGCCAATTGCCTTCGGCTTACTGATACCATCTATTACATTAGTTCCAGTTTACTGAGCGTTCCTTGAGGATTTTCCCCAGGGATTTGCATTTAAAATGGGCCGTAAACCAAGGTCGCCTCAGCCGAAATGTCATAATAGAGAAACAATGCCTGTGGCCAGGCGCAAAGACATCGATTTTTGATGGCGAAATGTTGAGTGCGTGAATTGGAACGAAGTGACGAAATTCAGTCACATTAGGCATTCGTCCATTGTTGAGTTGCGCAATTAGAAACTCTGCACTTGGCGAGGGATCGGTTTTTGAAACTGCACCGCATTTTATACAAAAGTGTATTTGCTATTCCAATGAGTGTTTCGGGGGAAAGGGGATTCGAATCCCCAGATTAAAAGCGTTTAATTGCTTGGAGAGGACCGTCGCTTCACTTGTTTATACGACATTTGCATGCAATTTAGAATTTTAGCAGAGACAATCAGGACGGTACTGAATGAATTGTCCTTGTTTAACTAGTGGGGGGCTAATTGCTATGCGACGTCGAGATTAAAGCTTCCTATTAGAGCGGAGGCTATCATGTGCTCTAGTCGGATCAAGGGCCCTGCCATTGTGGCTTCTCTACCCTACGAACTCTTCGCCTGCACCTGATCAATACAAGACGCGACTAACGAATCGGACAAATGTTACACCTTCAGGCGTCCACATCAAAAGCCATTTATCGGAGGCTGGCGGATCGCTCTGAATGTGTAATTATCGCGAGAGCACGTCCCAGTTTCACCATTCATAGGGTAATATCGTGTGTAGGTATAGAAAGTTCAGGGTGGGGATCCATTATTTGCGAAATGAGGAAGATGGACATCGCTTTCCAACCGTTAAAGCAATCCGCTCGGAAGGAGCAAACACAATTACAAGAAGTTGATCGCAGGTTCTGTCGGACCCAATGAAGTCTGATGCTCGTTCGTGCAAAGATAAATAGATGAGGAGGAAGCTCCCTTTCTCGCCTAGTGCGCCCGGACGAGGCGGAATATTACTACTAGCAATTTTTTTTTCGCCTTTTCATTCCTGATTTCAACATCCGCCTTCATTTTCTGCACTAATTAGAGCATCTGCGTGGCAATTTTCCAACTCGCGCTCAACTGTTGCTTACAAAAATCTACAATGTGTCATATAGATTTTGTGCTCACTTAGCCAACTGTCAGCCCTTAAAATTCCGTGTACCTAATATTAAGTAAGGTTAGATACTTTGTTTGGTTAAACTAGGTCACAGGTTAGGTAATTATTGATCAATGATAAGTAACAATTACAGATTCAGTCCTAGTAATGCTGTGACGTGAGGCGAAGAAAACAATGGTGCGATAGTTTCTGTCTTCCCTAAGGACTTTCCCAAGAAAGGGGTAACTCACTACAGCAATTGCATCGAAATAGGATGGGAGTCGGTGCCTAATGACTTGTTTTCTGTTTCATGCCCTGGGGGGATGAGAAATCTCGTTATAATCGTTAGACCAGGAAAAGGCAAATCTCAAGAGTATGAAAGCATAATTCAGCTAGTACACTGCATTATTGAGCATTTTGCATAGAAAACTTTTACAAGCATGACACAACAATAGGACAAAATAACTTCCGCTGGCAAACAATTTCCAAGTTAAAAACTTCCAAGCGAAGTTGCATTTTCCCTCCACGACTATTCCTCACAAATTAAAATATTACCGGAAATAAATTATTCCCGGAAGTTCCGTAATTAAAACTTGGGCATGTGTAGTGGCTGGAACTTCAAGTCTATCATTTTCGCTTAGTAGCACAATCCTTCACGAACTTTTCCCGCAATAGCGAGCAATCCCCTTTAGAAACTACTTACCCATAGCTGGCCTAATCGGGCGGCGTTTTCAGAAATACCGCGCCATCCCATTCTAAAAGCGATGCTCTTCTTTGAAAGCACCGCTCCCTCTCGCTTAATTACCTCGAATGTGCAAACGTACTTCCACAACCAATCCGCAAAATCACGTTCATCATTGAACCGCCTTTTACAAATCCAAGTCCTTTTTCAGCCTGCCCCCAGAAAATTCTCAAGTCGGCATAAACCACGCATCACCGACACCTTCATTAGTTGTGAAAGTGAGACTTAGATCATTTGCAGGCGGCGAAAGTGAACATAACTTCTAAAAGCGCCGACGACAGGCCGAAGCGACGTCCAATTGACCATTAACCACTGTTTAATCTCGAATGCATGAGCAGTTCCACCAAATAATACCTTTACAGTAGACCGAGCGAGCGACCGCCGTAATTGCAAAACGTGCGGGCGATCCTTCTCTTGGGGGGGCGATCGTCACAAGGAAGAGCCGCAGCGTTTTCCTTAACCATTTTTCGATGGGCGCAATAAATTCCGCTCAACGAGTTAATTCAATTACCGCTTGAAAGGAAGAGGAACAGCATCAAAGCCCCGCGATTTTTCCAGATTCTTTTCATTAGCGTCCCCCTAATTGTTGTGACAGTTTGCGCATCAAAACATCCTCGACGCTTTTCAAAGCGAATACTTGAGGGGAGTGTCTACGGTGTTTTTCGCGTATTTTCTGGGCGAAAAATGCCCTTAATTAATTTTTCGCTCGGGGAAAATCGCAGCTGGAAAAAAGCTCTCTCCCGAGGGAGATTTCACCAATAATGCAAATTACACCGGCCATTAGGGACCCATTGTTCGAAATACAGGTGATGGACAATTCATTTTTCAAAACGCAATTGTTCGCCGATGGAAACAGAGATATGTTTGTAAGATAATTGGAACAGCCCTTGTTCCAACCCTATCATGACCATCCGCTCGCTAAAGCGTAAATAATGGAATACAGTTAGTTTGCAGAGCAACCAAGTTGCATCTAATTGGCTTGGCTGTATACAATGTGGGAATTATAAGCATCAGGTCTTGGCAAACAAATTTAGATATGCAAGCCAGGCATTTGTGCAGCATTTGCATTATATAGGTACCTAACCCTATGACGAGGTTGATTTAACCATAGCAGAACTACCACAGTAGATGCTATAACACTTTTCTGAATATTATGCGTTGAGCCAATAATTCCAACTTTTTATGGGGCGTGCAACTTTTAGTAAATAGAAAGTCAGAAGGTTGTTTAATAAAAACCGACAATTTCAAACACTACATGAAATGAGTTGACGTATTTGTTCAAGTTATGTAAGAACTTGAGTACACACCGGCAACCTGTTACACATACACATTCAAAAGAACACTCCAACCCGGAGTCGCCAGTATACAGAAACATTATGTGCTTACGAGAAATCAATTGGATAAGTAATTGTCATTTGCACAATTATCATTGCAATATTATTCGAGCGCAGTCGTTTCCGTCATCGGGGCAGCACAGAACCCCATTGTGTTCTGCAATCCAAAATCCGATTAGGTATTAGTTCGAGAGTAATTAAATTTCACATTAAGTGTTATTGTCGAGTCTAACTCGATCCTGTCGGTTGCCATTCAGACATTCGTCAGTTTCAGCTGGCGGATGGCGAACCTCCAGTTAATTAATTCCTGAATAGACTCGTTTCCACTTATGTCTGGGTTTCACTGGCATCCGATTTAAGCAAGTGCATATGGTGAATACATCGTTTAATAATTCATTCACTTCTGCGGACTTATAGAGGTGGTAAACATAACATGCGATTTCCAAAGATTTACAATCGATTTTATAATTTTCGCCAATTTCATCCGGTTATTTTTGACCATTGTTAAAAAGCAATGATGAAATAAATAATAAATAAAAATATATAAATACATAAATAAAATAGAATAGTTAAAAATATGTCACCGAATAACCTAATAACTGAGAATTTCGTATTTCCCTCCAAGTTGAAAAAACTGCGCTGCTCACTCTTAATATTGAGTTAAACGCGAACAACAGTATTCCGATTCGCCCTATTTTCCAATAATCACTCGTCCATCGGAAGAGGCATTCGGCAAATTAACAATAACCCAGGGCAATTAATCCGAAGTTGGACTGAGAGTGGGTTTCCTAACTATCTGGGACAGGGAATGTTGCACTGTGGTTAAACGCTCGTCACTGGAGTATCCGTTTGAATTCGCCACTGTCCCCCCAACCCTCGTTTGCTGCAGGGAAATGGAATTATTCGCTGCACAACTTAATTGGAGCGCCCTGTCGAAATGACCTCCGATATTCACTTCAACAAATTTACGAGCCATATCATTGGATGTCATTCTAATTGTCGGATTTCCGGTATTTGAATTTTTCACGTGTCCGAATTTATTTTCAAATCTACACTATTAGAAAATTGGAAACACGACGCCCTTTTATATTTCCATTTGATCATTCAACGTTCAGTATTTATCAGTAGTTGTTCATTCAACATTATCTACGGGCATTTAAAAATAATAGAATTTCCCGAAACGATTTTGTTGCAAACTACTCCACTTTGGCAAGTGAAATATTACGACACGTTTCGTACATTTGCCCATTAAATGAACTAATTCATTTATCTCGTACGCTGACCACAAAATTGTCATGCGGAGCGCTGTCGTGTCGGGAGTTAACAGGCCAACCGTGAAATTTTGTTTAATTTGCAATTAGAATAGAAAATGGATTGAATTTCCCATCCTGCGAACCGCTTCACATAAATCCACCCTGTCGATTTTCGACCGAACATTTAATGCAATTCAATGGCGTCGGTCAATCTGAATGGAATAATTAAGTGCCTCGGTTAACGAAGGATTCTTTGCATAATTCCGCGTGAATTTTGCGCATGCTCTAATCATTGTACTTTGAAATCGAGTTTTGCTATTCATTGTTTGAAATTTGTTACCATATATCGATATGCATTCACCAACTCAAAATCATTGTTGAACAATCGAGTACGGAATTATGGAAATGAAATTTATAAAATGATTATTATGAATTCCTCTAAGGTAATGAGTTATTGAATTTATTTCCTCACATGTGACAAATATATTTATTTATTTATTTCAGAATTTTATAATTTTACAAGCGTTCTTCTGTCAGTACTGCTACCTACCATATGGTCTAAAAGCTTTCCAGCTGGTTCTGCCTGGCAATTGCCGATAAGAATCTGTATTGATGTGCTTGTCTTGACATCCCGACTGAAACAAGCGGCGATGCGCCGCAAACTTAGTGCACAATCCTTGAATTGTGCAAAAATATGGAATTGATTATGCTGAAGCGCGCCATGAGCTACAGCGTTTCCCAATATCGAGCGTTGTTTCCAGTTGCAACACAAGAGACGTATTGTACGTTGACAATGTTTCCGCACGCCTCAGGTCGTCATTGGCCTCCAAATCTTTTTCAAACCGGCGTTGTTTTCAACATTTATTTAAAATCCAAAGTCGACAGTCCTTTCTGAGGCCCAGAGGGGGATATTCATGAACATCGTTACCAGATTATTACACGGAAAAGGTCTAACGACCTACGTGCTCGGAATAAAATGAAAGTAATGGACGCATGGGCATTATTTGCTTTCGCAGTTTCATGCACTTCTCTCAAGGATCTCCAGGTGGAATTGGAAGAAAATTATGTCCTAGATCGCGCGCGGTACTTCATTTTCTACATGTTCCTTTGCGGTATATTTTGTCCAACTCTTTTCGCCATCAGCAGTTTTAAAGTGTATTGTCGTGAATAGGTAACTGAAAATCTCTTAGTAAGCAAACACAAAATCTTTTCCTGGGTCCACTACTATAAAATACTAATCACTTCAATTTTTAATCACAATTTACTATTTGCTGCGACCTGCACAATTTATTTGAATTCCCTATTCAATTATGAATAAACTATGAATTCATAACTACCAAATATCCCAGAATGGGGGTAGCAACTTGCACTTGACCCATTTCCAATGCAACGCAATAACTGAATAAATTCCAATTAGGCTGAAAAAAAGCGTTGGACAATTTTTCCCAAATATCCGGTCGTCTGTTTTAAAATGATAAGAGAAGAGTCCTAATGTTATCCGACGTATTTACGACCGTCCTACTTAATATATATGGCGGATTTAAATATTCAGCAGTGCGGGGAAGCGCGGAGCCCAGCAATTCATTTTCATTAGGAAAGTGGGTTTCGAAGGTGTGTTCGTTTTCATTTTCCAAGGGTCCTAATTCGCTTCCCCAATAAAGACGGAGCCATTAGGTTGCGCGATTCGCGGGAAAAGGAGACATGTAAGTTTTGTTGCTGATGGAGGCTTCTTGAGAACACATCAGCTCGAGAAACAATGGTGGAGTTTATTGTTTGACATTCTGGACTCCTTGTGTCTAATGGAAGCTGAGTGTCCTCGTGTTTGTAGAAGACGACTTTCGTGTCACTAGGCGAATTCCACTTGTCTACAAATAGGAACTCCTACAATTACAAACTCAAAAAATCCTGGTGAAATTGCGAATAATAATTGCGAATAAGAATAAGATTTGCGAATAATTAAGTCATCTATTTATATTTTTTTCATGAAACGTATGCACATTATCATTCCACACATCTTTCACTTCTTCTCCTGCATGCTCAATTGAAATTTATTTTTAGCGAATTGGAATGCTAAGGCAAGACAATAATCGAATTTACATTCGGATATTACGAAATCGGTTGCGATCTCTATTGCTGCGACGATTTTTTTCGATATTCATGAGATTCCTATGAGAAGACGAGGACATATGAGGGTGCAGACTGAACAGATGGTACCGACAAATTCCAATTTAAAGTTTCACCGGAATCCCGAACAATGCCAGCAAAAATATTTTCGTATTTATCGCATCAGATTTGTCAATATTGATACACAGAAATTCAGTTTTCCATACATTGTGTCCCATCCGTTGTTTCGCGAATTTGCCATTGTGCTGCGGTTTTTGGGGTTGCAGGGAATAAATGATAACAAATTTATTCGCGCAAAACAATCCGCTCGAATCTCCCTCTGAAAATTGAATCGGAATTCTCACGAAAAAAACACCGATGAATGGAAATCAATTTGGAGCTGTAAACGTGAGGGTTACCATGAAGAGGTCCGCAATGAATTTCCGTATTCAATGAAATCAACGGTCGAAACTAGTTTAGGTCCGTAATGGAACCAATTTTCATTTTGGTCGCTCCGCGAAAAGGAGCACGAGGAAGGAAAACGAATTGTTTCTCTGGTGTCAACTTCAAAGCGGCTAATTTAGATTTCCCCCTTTCGCGGGCTCCATTGAAAATATGTAAATTAATTGTTCCCCGGGGAACAATTCAATTTACACTGAAATTATATTCCAATATTCCTTCTACCCGACTTTCAGTGAGGAGAGCCCGAGAAATAGGATACAGAAAAGACAGTATAATACTATGACATGAAGTTATTTACCTCCTATGGAATATTTTTTACCATATAATGAAAAACATAGTCTCTAAAATTTCGTTCCGCAATAGCAAAAAAATGCATAATTTCTGAATACGTAGTTAAATGTAAAATTTCGTTTCACCCTCCCCCCCGATCATAAAGAGCGGAAATCCGCTATTTTCCAAAAGCAATAAAATGAAGATATTACGTTTGCCGCCTTTATGGCTTTATCTGGGCTCAAAGAGAATGACCCATGTTTTTCGTCCATTGTAGCAGACTAGATTTGCAGCGATTATGCGGTTTAAATGAACAAGCAGCTTTTAGTGTCGCTTTTTGTCCTTATCGGGGTATTACGTCGAAATGAATTTGGTAAATATGGAAATTTCGATGGGAACCAGAAAAAAATCCTTTCCCCCCCAGAATAATTCGGATGTTTTTCCCTTTTCGGCGTTTGAATATTAATTTGAGCACAAAAGGGCACGAAATTCAATTATGTAGGTATGCTAATGGGGTCGGCCTCGGGGTAAGTATTACCACCTGATGATTCTGGTGGAACGAAATATATTTTTGTTGAGAAATAAATCTGCATAGATCTGCATCCATCACAGGTATTGCATTTAAAAATATTCTGTAAAATTAAGCTCCAACCTCCACAATTTTTAATTTCTGATTGCGGTGTAGACATGAAGCTGTTGGGAGATCAATACGAATAGTAACTTTCGAAATTAAATTCCCTTATTTAGAATGTACATTGTTCATGAGATGAATTTCATTTGGTTCATCGCTGTGCAAAATATTCATGCAAGCGTGATGATAAGTGAGAGAATGTAGCGAAAATGTAAACGGCGATAGAGAGTGTCGGAGGGGTCGGATGCATTAACACAAAAAGTACGTAACCATGTATGTAAATGTGTCCCATTTAATGGAGAGCTTTTTGATTCAGAGGGGTTGGAAATTCGACGCTGCTATTTCCAGAGATCAGAGAGCGAAGCTCTCAGAACTTCGATGAATCCCCGGGTTCAGATTAGTATATTGCATTATATGGAGAGGGACGAATGCAGATGTTCCTAAGGCCGGAATAATCCAATCATCTAGCAGGATCGTTCACTCAGAAAGAATCCTGTTACGCAACCTGCGCTCTGTTGGAGTTTCAATTCTCAAAATATCCGTGATGTAAATGCGAAACGGACTTCAATTAACCGTTGCCTCGGATTTACGCCGTCTGCATTACAATGGGTCAATGGGAGAACATGTGTTATAGCAATCTCGTGAAAGATGAGAGTGGTGACTTTTATACTCTTCGTAATCAAATTTCTAGCTTTACTATTCCGGAGTTCCATTAGTAAAGATTAAAATAAACATTGAAGTATGTATGCACCTACCTTTTCCTTCCGAAAATTAATTTCTTATGCGGACTGTCCCACTCATTAAACTCTGTAACAAATTTCCATACATTAGAACTATAATAGAGGCTACAACCGTATCAAAGTCATAGTATGGCAAATGCAGAATTAATTTTAAATTGTCTGGAATTCCTTATCTCATCCGATATTTTTCATTTTTGAAGATAGAACGTTATGAGTAAATTTTCAATTAAATTAACTTGATTGCATTTTTTAGGGGATTTTGTTAAAAAAATCGTTTCATTTCAGTGCTGATTAATGGAAATGCGTGCGAAACGACATCGTTCGACCATCAATCATCCATCGAACCTTCCACAGAACTAATAAAAGTGAACGCAGCGGAATCGCTCCCCGAGGAGAATGGGAATATCATGGCGTAAAGAAACAAAGAGGAGAAATGTGCGAAGGAGGAAAAAACGGTAAAGTAATCCCTTTATGTATCTTCAAGTGAACTGAAGAGAGAACAAAAATACGCAGCTTTTGTTCCATTTTCCCCTAAGGATCTGTCGCTCATTCATTAATCAATTGAAGCGTTATTGTCAGTACTGGTTATTGTGTTGGAGCGGAATTCCATCAGTCAAGTTGTTTATCGGAGGTTGTTGGTTTTGCGTTGCGAATTACTCGGCGATTAGTTCGTTCTCATTCACTCCACCACCAAGTTAATTATTTGTCTAGTTCCATTCTATCCCACTTTCTATATTATCATTTCTGATAAATTTCAATTTTTTTCTTTTTCAACAAAAACGTGGTTCTCATTCAAATTTTAATATTTTAATCATGAACGCTATGTTGCAGAAATGAAGATGATGAATATCGGGATAGATGCAACGCTCCATCAATTACCATTAGCATTCTAAAACTTTATGCGCACCCCTGGTATAAAACTCCTTGGAAAGAATTTAGTAGAAATTTCTCCTTAGTAATATTTTTTCACAAAGGAAAACATGTGGTGGCATTTTTCTCGAAATTCATTCGAATTGTTCTTGTAATTATCAATAATCCAAGTAGAAAACTGAAGCATTTGCAACGCAAAAACCGAACGGAAGACGGTGTTCATTATTGGACCTGAATTAAATAATCCCTCTTAATTGACCAATGAAAAATGCATAAGGATAAGAACAAAAAGTAGGACGTTCCAAATCTCTATTGATTTATTGAAAGTAATATGGAGTTTCCGCCAAGGTAGAAATTACCTTCATTTCTAATCGTCGAGTGAGATTCCTTTGCGGATATGACAAACGCACTGAAATCAATTTACACGTAATCCTGAATAATTTCCCTCAACGAATGGTTTCTCTTCCTTTTAGAAAACGCATGAGCACGTGAGCTCCCAGCATAGATGTTATTTTTGAGGTCAACAGTGTTAATCACCTAAACCACGAATAAGTGCGGAATTATAGCCCGCGGAACTGAGAGAAATGTATTTGCGTGTGGAATAGGCGTGGGACAATTAGATTATTGACACATTCCTTGAGATTTGTTGCCTGACGTTAATCCACACCTACGACCCTCAATATTTCCTTACGTTATTACTATCTGCCATTTTTATTCAGATTTTAGAAAAATCTACATTAAAATTCAGCAGTTAACTACTTAATTTAAATTTCAATTGGACCATAAAATATTCATATCACACAAACCATAGACTATATTCAGTCAACTCTTATTATACTCTTCAAAACGGAGTTTAAAGAGTATATTGTTATAATATACTTGGTTGTAGATTATGGTGACATTTCCATATGCTGCTTCAATACAACACTTTTGCATGTAATGTGGTGAACCAAATTTTATTGCCTTCCCTCTGAGCATTATAACAGCCGATTGAATTTGCTAAGAGATTACAAGGGCCGAAGGACCGAGATTCCCTGAAGGTGCAAGACAGTATGGTTATTCATTTGTAACTTTCAATGAGTGAAATTATTCTGAATGATCAAAAATTAATATTTTTGCGGTAGAATTTTATTAGTCGAACGAATTCTCCACTAATGGAATCCTCCCCCCACCGTGGTACCTAAGAATCGACAATTTCCTTGGCGACTTTTTCAACATTGACCGTGGAATCGAGAATGTACACAGCAGGAGGGAAGTTATGTTTGCTGCGCTATTCCACGTGAATTATTTAGCGGAGGCCCGGTCGCAGGCTTCCGATTGATTATTGATTTGCGGCGTGACGAAACTTCCGCAAACATCCTCGTTATTGGCCTCGTGTGTTTTTCCTCGAGGAAAAATTGGCGCACCTCCGAGGAAATTGTCGACACAATAGGGCATTGTTTCTCGCGGCGTGGGTGAGAAAGTGTCGGCCATTTCTGGAGGGTTAAAGGTCGGATTTGCGATAATCGAAGGAGATGAGGGAATATTTCTCAACCAGGGCCTTCGATTGTGCATCTTTCGTGCGCTCAGCGAATTCGCTCGCCTGTTGAGGACCGTTCGTTGGAGTTTTATCTGGCCGTTTGAGTGCTTCCACTCGAATATTGCGGGGCGGGACGGAATTTTCGAGGAGGAAGTTTTCCCCGAAAGGAAAAATTCATGTAGAAATGGGATACGTGTAATGTTATGGGAATTGGTTTTTGTAATCGCGCCGAGTAAATGTCAAGGGCGAATATTGAGAAATTGTAGCACATTCTTGCGTAATGTAGCCGGAAAAATTGTGCACCTGATTAAATGGTTGATTAAAGTGCGCAGGTTGTGTTTAAATTTCATTAGGAAATTCACGGCTTGTACAATTAAGTCGTCATTTTTATTCCGGCTGTTGGCCGTAAGTTATTAGTTCCTTTCAAATAAAACCGTTTAATTACCAATAAATCTCCTCGACGAAAAGGAAACGTATCCTTGGGTAAATGAATCTTAAAGGCAACTCATAATTTTAATACTTATACTGTTGAATTAACAAGCGGAGTATTAAGACAGCATTCCTAATAATTATGGGATCACGTTGCGGCTAGTATGCGAATAGTTTTCAACAAAAGTGTGTGTATACCTCACTTTGTGATAAAACGTAATTAGTCCTCATTAGCGCGGACATATTGTAATATGGGTCGGTGTACAGCGGGTGCAGTTGTTCTGCCCCATATTTCAATAACACTTTTAATTATCCCAACCATAATGAGGCTCGCGCCATGTCCTGACTAGGAGCTAATGATTCTGTGCTCATTAGGGTGGTTAGCTAACCCTGCTCTGGAATATGATGGGTCGCTGTAGAAACGCCACCCCCTGAATCGATATCGACGATCGATCGGGATGATGCTAGTGATAATGAATCATACATCAAATGGTCCTAGGGCTAATAGGGTTAGAAATTCAGTAAATTAGGGTATTATCTCCGAATCAGTCCTATTAACGAAGCGCCCCACAGGGCACAAACACTGACAAATTGTGTATGCAAATGAGAGTCTTGAAGTTGGCAATCACGTATGGTTGGTTAGTAACTCGGCTAGCTTCAAAGGCGGGTAGGATATCCCTCAGCAGCGCTTAATCTTTCCCAATTACGACCTCGACGTGAGCACATGATAATATTGCGCGCCGTAACTCAGGAATCCTGACGGGAAAATTTATTACGATTCGCTACGATTTCATAAATTATGTTAAGTTTATTAATAGGGCTCGCTATGATTCGTTGGCCCGCATGTAATCTATTTGGGACGACAACCCCCGGACGAGTCTCTACCCTAAGCTAATAGAATTACATATGTCGGGGGAGTGAAATATTCATCATCCTGGGGACTGACAACTGAAAATAGCAGTCAGAAATTTAAATGCTGGTGCTGCATCCCTGCAGCACAGCATGGAGGGAGAGGGGCCAAAGCCATTACTTTCCTAGTTTGTGGTAACTCAGGTTCTGTCAACATGGCCCCCACTCATCGGAATTTTCAAAACTATTTCTTCTTGCTCCTCTTCAGTAAAGCAATATCCAGCTAGCCCCGCCAATTAAGAAGCTGGCACCAAAAAATTAACAATGTTATTAACAATTGAAACAGTAAGCACCGTCAACTTGGCCCCCAATTGTTGGAATTTGGGAGAAAAAAATACACCCTCAGATGCAGAAGACCTAGCTCCTGCTGACGTCACAAATTTTTCAATAATCGGTGGAATAATAATTGAGATATTGAGCTCCAAACTTTGGAGAAATGACTCATGGCTTTGGCTCGTATGGGTCCGTCCAGGCCAAACGTATAATTCAAGGTCAGCATAAATTTGGCCCCCACTCGATGGAATTTCAGAAATCTGATTTTTGGTCCTCTTCAGAAATAGCTCTACTTAGCTCCACCATTTAGATCCAAAAACATAACAAAGTTATGAACAATTGAAAATTGATCCTCGGATCATTAGATTGCTAACAACACTGCTATTTCTTTTAACTAGGATTTTATTTGGTGGAGCTAGCCATTTCTGTGGAGGAACAAGAGGAAAATTTCAAAAATTCCGATGAGTGGAAGCCAAGTTGACTGCACCATAGATAAACCAAAGCCATTACTCTCCTAGCTCGTGGTAATTCAGAAGTGCATCAAGCGTTCCACATTTTACGCATTCAGGAATCTCATCGATAAACGAACAATTCCCTGGCACCTAATGCAACAAGACCATTGTAGTATGGGTTCTAGGTCATAACATTGTAAATTATGTAGATTGTGCGATTATGCATTCACGGAAAGTGAACTACCTACACAATTTCTAGATAGCAAAGGTTATTCGCAATTATTTCTGTCACTAGTTTGTAAAGTGAATTGTAAAATTTCATAGTGGAAAATCATTTCTCTGCAATTAACGCGCAATAACATCGTAATGTTTTTCAATACTTTGGAGGTGCTCGCTTCCTGAAAAGCACTTTAGTAATTATAACTCGTGCAAATCGGCCGTGAAATTCCAAGTTCAACCTTCATTTTCCTCCTAAAGTAATAAATCCCCATTTTTCCAGCTTCATAATTAGCACATAACTAGACCATTGCCATCGTTTACAAGAAAGTGTCTCAAACGGAAAGAATAACTCACGTCCGGTAGAAGAGAAAAGCTGGAAAGCTTCAAGTTTCTATAGAATCCGCGAATTGATATCCTAATAAAAGAAACGCTCCATCTGCTCGGTTGGTAATTCAGGCCCTGCATATTTCATTGAAGGTTTTTGAGCGCGTGGGCGGAAAATTCGTAGGGATGAACCACCCCACTTAGCTTAATCTTAATGGGCCCCGGGCAGGCAAAGAATTAACATGATTGCTCCGGCTCAAATCACTGAACAAGCTGTCGCCGAATTCAACCTGCCACAGGCGTCTGAGTAATGAGGAACATTTGTATCGTTAAATCCTCTTCTTATATTTTCCGGCCTTGAAGAGGAACCTACTCGAGCTAAATCTACATACTAGGGGGTAATCTACATACTGGTGCAAAATCGACAACCTCCACAAAAAATGGTTCGAAGGGAGAGCCTGAATCCCAAGCGACTGGGATAAATTTCGTTCGGGGGGGATAAATTCGACTTTTGCAAATTCGTTTTTTTTCTCACTAGGCAAGAGAAAACTCAATAATAAATTAATAATTTTTTATTCATTAGGATCCGAAAAGTTGTATTAACTGGTCGGCTCCTTACCAGTCTAGACGTACCATTAAGGAATTCCACCCACATTTTACTGAATTATAAGGCGCGAGAGTCGTCCGGCGAATAACCTCTTCGTGATGTTGTTTATGGGACTTTTTTCCCCGCTCCAGAGAAAGTGAATATCTTTATGGAAAGTGACCACAAGAGAAAGATTGGTTTTATAACGCGAAATGCAACGACTCTTGTGTTCTTCTTCTTCTTCTTCTTCTTCTTCTTCTTCGGAAAGTGCTCGGTATTTTTGCATTGAACTTCGGTTGTCCGAAACTACACTCGTCCAGTATTTGCTTCATTCTCGCAAAATCTATTATTCAGGGGGTTCGTCTGAATTACACTACAAAGCAGATTGCTTCTCGTTGTTGTCCGCGTTCATTCTTGGTCGTAAAATGGAAGATGAAAGTAATATCCGGACGAAAGCTCGTTACCGGACTGATGAATCCGCGGAAAAAGCTTCTCGTTTGATTTTCTCAATGCTACAGCCAAAGCGTCGCGCCGCTTCGTGGGGAAGTCCCTCAATCAAAGACAACCAATTACTCTAATTGCCGGAGCTTATTTTTGTTTCCTCGAGAAGAGGGACAGAGTGCAGTTGTATAGCATAACCAGGCGAAGATAACTCTCCGTTTAATTTCAAGGAGAATTCCTTAAACTTTCTATCCTTGGAGAACTCCGCAATTATCATAGGACATCTCACCATATTTACTCTATCATGTGAAAATTATTAGTATCGTCATTTATTTACAGGGTGCCCTTTAAATATTGAATCAAAGCGGTTCTGTCCAAACGGCTAGGAATATCTTTGCGAAATTTTCTGGACTTATGTGGCTATACGTAAACAGGAACAACAAACCAATTCTATTACTCTTTCATTCGAATTATTTCCTAATCCGAGAAAGCAACTGCAATTTTGACAGCCCACATAGGAAAATTTCCCAACCCTAGTCGATTACGGCCCAGAAAAACAGAGTGTCAACACGGGAACATTGGACATTAATTCTCATCTCAAATCCCAAAAGCGTTTCACGAAAACTTAGTTATAAATGATGTCACCAGTTGGACGTAACAACATAATCTATTATGCACCGGCTCAAGATAATTCATCATAACGATTCGACCTCACGTGAACTTTGGCGGAATTTTTGCCGGAGCTTCTGACTCACGAGTGAAATATTCCCCGACGTTGCAGCTCTTAAAATAATTACACCTCGCCCAACAACAGAACGTTCACGTTCGCCTTTCCTTGCGGTTAACTCTGAAAGTTATGGTGGAAATCCGGATGCTCTACATTTTTCCTGATCAAAACAGGACTGGCGGGAATAAGATAACTTCAATTGTTCGGAACTCCTTCAAAATGATCGAAATTGCTGGAAACTCCGAGAAATTGAACTTCTTCCTCTGCTTTTCTTTTGTTTATCCATTTCTTCCTCCCTGCTTTCCTAATCTTCCATTTCCAATATTTTAGCCCCATTCCACTCTCGAATATTGTTTAATTCCCCTAGGTCTGCATAAAGTTGATGAATATTGAAAAGCTCCACCCTAAGTTCGAACAAATTTTTGTACTCCAGTGAGGAAACGTATTTATGTTGAGCATTTTTAATGGAAGCTGCAAACAGAGTTTATTTCTAGTTGGGAGTAAATGTATTGCTTCGACATAATATTTATTCATTTCCAAAGAATATGAATGGAAAAACTTCATCTAACTTCCCAGCAATTGTTATCCACTAATTATAGCTTATTTGTGTTACCTTTAGTTCAAAACAGACATCAAAGAACATACGAGTAGGTTTCACTCTTCAAAAAATATTTTCGAAACATTACTGCGCTTGTTGCTCATAAATTTTCATTGTTTTTAAAATACATTTTCGTAACTGCCATTCATTAATCGCGATGCAGACAGAACCAGGCTGCATGCGATTAGGTCCTGCACGCAATTAAATGGGAATTTAATCGGAATTTATGTGAAATCCGCAATTCACGTGCGTAGTCGCGAGTACCTGGATCAAGAGCACAGTGAGAGCAGGGCCCACCCTTCGACGTTTTGCCCTTGACAGCAAGGCCTACGTTGACACTCGCTCCCACGTTGTGCACGCTCCGTTACACGAGAGCACACCGCAATCAACATGCTGAGTGAAACCTTCAACTTTTAATCGTAATATATTAACTCTGGACTGCACTAGAGGAAAAATGCCCTGACATCGACCTAGTTGTTGAGGCTATCACGCGGATGCCATTTGAAGTCACGAGGATCGAGGGATCGGCTTGCAGCGAACGCGGAACGGCGATGCATTGTTTTGCACAACATTGTTTGAGTAAAGATGAGAATTTCATAACATCCACTCGCGAGGCTGTTGGGGGGAGCATTCATCCACCACATCTTTCGCAATATGATCATGTGTGTAGCAGCATCATGATTAAAATTGTACTCCGGGTATTTCCAAGGACTTCTTCCCCAAGCAAACGACTCCCAGTGTGTCCAATTAAGAATCCAATTTATGCCAGTCAAGTTTCCCATGAGTATTTCATTGTTCCTTTCATATTTCATATTTTAAGTTATATAACGCGGGCCAATCAAGCCGAAAGATATTTTCGGTAATTTCGTTAAAAATTCATTAAAGCGAATTTGCATGCTAGATTATCCAATTAGGAAGACAACTGAACCAGCTTAATCGAGTATAAGTTTTCAATATTTTTTTTGACGATTGAATGCGCTAAAACGTGTTTAACTTCTTGAAGGATTGAATTAAATTCAAGGAGATGAGAGAAAAACGCGAAGGTTCGAAAAATAGGAGAAATACTCACCAAACTTGCAACATCCAATATAGAACAATCCACTAATCACGGAAGAACAAATCTGAAACAAATTAATTAATCAGAATGGGAAGACTTGCTAAATTTTTCATGCTTGGAAGGAAAAACTTAACGATCGAAATTTGCATTCTTCGAGGATTTGCCAAGAGTAAAAGTTTTCCTCGACTTTTGTTCTGCTTAGCTAATCTGATTTTGTAATTAAAGAAATCTCGTAGTTATTAGAATGTGTCCGCTGCTTCTTTAATATGAATACAGATTATTTAAATATTTCCTCTGGAAACACTAGAACTACTCATTTTATTAATTGCTCATCGTACCATATCAATTTATTAATTTATTTATTTAGGAAATTATTCTTCATTTAACATTCTAATTGGTCCTACATAACTATTAATTTTATTTCTTGTGATTTCCCTAATCAAGACACAATTTACATATATCGTTACAATTCTTCATGAGGTTACCCTCAGTATGTTTCATACCCAAGACGGAGCAAAAGAATAAAGTACCTTCGAAAGGAAATGAAGAAAACGCGAAATTTTCGCACGTACTGTTTACACAAGATATTTCCGTTCATTAAATCACGCAATTCCCTTTTCCGGGAGCAAGTGACGTGACAAGGGTCGAGGATGTTGGCACCATGCAAATAAAGGATTCGCATAGGGAATTCGCAGTCGAAAGAGGCCGATTGAAAATAAAAATCGGTTCTGCTTGTTTGTTTAATTGATTCCTCGACGATTCGTTTCATCCTCAGCTCTATGGTAATAACAAAGAGGAAATCCAGAATCAATTTAGTTCGGAAAAAAACGGAATAGGATCCGGGACTTGGAAATCAAATATCGTGTAGGCAATGAAGTGATTAATTTAGGTGATTGGAACGGAATAGTATTTGTATTATGTGTTTTTTTTTCAATAAACAAATTTATTTTGTAGTTATCTCAAATAGGTATATACTTTTGTCAAGCTTTATCCACTTTCATCAAAAGACACAAAAGAGGTAAATTCGATAGTTAAGTACATCAAAGTATTTTGCAAGACTAATGAAACCCAGAGATTATTGCAATTTTATTCTCAACAGACTATCATTGTGATTGCAACTCGATTTACGAACGAATGTCGTAGTCATTGTTTTTGCGATGTTATATAACTCTTTGGTATTGTTATCGCAAGTTTAGAAAGCGCGGAAAAATTGTGCGAAAACTGCAATCAGATCGCAATTGCAATCGAAAAATGGGACGCTAATTACTACAAATGACTCTGCGATTGATTTATGCGATTTTAATTGTTGCAAGTAAGCAAGGCGTTAGATTACCTGCTCCAAGTTCCGTGAGCATGTTCCATTTTGAGCAATGCGTTAGAGATTAAATGAATTCCGCAGTCATTGCAATGGAATAGCCATTGAGTTAGTAGTGATCAATGCGATAAATTTGATTTACAAATTAATAAAAACTTCGTTTTGTAGGGTATAATAATAGTAGAACGTCTTTTTTTGAAGAATATGAGCGTATCACATGGAATACAAAGTGTGAAATATACATAAAAATGAAACTTTAATTAGACTAGTGAAATATTTTGGTGGCATGCACTAATTTACTCTCGGAAATAATACCTTTCAATTTAGTGTGGACAGGCGGAACAATTTTTTACCATGAAAATTAGAGAAATTGAAATCACTAGAGCAAGAAAGTTAGCCAAGCCTGCTGCTAAACTGACACTTGATGTCCACATTTCAAATTTTAACAGAAGGTCCTCACGCTCCATCAATCGCATCGATCCGAAAAAAATCCCAGATTGCGTGCGAATATAATTAGTTTAAATTCTAGCCTGACGCGTTTTAATTTCGTTAAACGTGCAGCTGACTGAAACAACATCTCGTAATTGATGTCGCAGGTAGAATTTTCATTAAAATTTCATTAGAATTATTATCCGGGACTTGTGGTGGTTATTAACGTAATTCGAGATGTCACGGTGGTTGTATTTCACTGAAAGTACTTTCAATAAGTCGCTGCACCAGACAGGGCTGCGCTTCTGTGACTTCAGCGATATTAACTTTGCTAGAAGTTGCAGGATCAGAATTACTGTCGTCATAGAAGACGTATGCTCTGAAATGACATCCTTTTAATATCACGAGCAGAATGTCTGCTCCTGCTCCTGCTCTTGCTCTTGCTCCTTGGTGCATTCAACGATTAAGAGAAATGTTGGGATTCTATTTGAATTTTTCCGGGGGTGCAAGTCTTGATATTATAATATCTGAATTATATTTCACACTTATAATTTATATCCAAATAATAATCAAGCCAAATAACAAACAATATTTTGTATTCTCAATGGAAAACTGCCATTTTAATCGTTAGAAACCAATAAAACAATGTGTAACTTTTTTCGTTATCAACACTTTTCTTGTTAGCAATCATCACTTTTCTAGTTAGTAATAACTTTCTTTGCAGATTTGTCATACACATTTCTAGTCCTTGCTGTGGAAAACGCTAAAAGCATGGACAACCATTTTTGAATGGAGTATGACAATGATTGATAAAATATTGGTTTCTCTCAACATTACCTCTATTTTCCATCGACAACACAAAAAGAAATAGTATGTTCAACTCATAAGAAAATTGATTATCCAGCTCAGATTATAATTTTTATCAAGACGTTCTTTTCTCACGTTTGCGAAATAATTTGAATACCCACCCACCTGAGAGGTGGTTAACCTGGCAATTGAAGATCACCCGACGGGATTAACGAAAACGTGTTCTCCTAACAGCACACGATTTGTGACCTTGATCATGACCGCGAATTGTGCAGGTATTCTTGCGAACGCAAGCCGGTATCCAAGACTTTCTCCGGTGGATTTGCTAAAGATACATGTAAACTGGTTGGTTGTCCTCAGCCGTGACCTCAGGGTACTTTAAACTCCTAAACGAGCAGCTCAGCTCTTTCGCGTGGTATGAAGGTGCCTACATCAGGTGCCCATGATTGACAACCGCGCGTCTTCAACATGACCATTCCTTCTGTGCCCATCCTTGGCACTCCGAACCCACCCGTTGCGTATTCTTGGAAATGCGTAGTTTCTTTGTTGACGTAATCTTGACGATTTTTACGCAGGCACATGCTTCAGAATAACCATCGGAATTTCAAGTGGGAATAATAAAGGAAGACATTGACCTATCACCTCTGTTTAATTGATAATCAACGTGGTGTCATGGATGGTTCCCCACTGCGATTAGTGCATACTCACCCACAACTAATGCTAATTATGATTACGAAAATTTTGTGAGTCATATCATTTGAAAGTGCTATTAGTAAATGATCCGTCTCGTCTGGTGATGGCGGTTCGAAATTCACGAAGAATAGTAATGAACACTCTGCTTCCAATTTAAATATTTCTCAGTACGCCGGGTTCAAAGAGGCTCCTTGACATGCTTCCAACGGATCAAAATGATGAAATTTCGTACGAGTTCAAAATGCAAGTCATGATAATTAAATATCATTGTCCAGACTATGATTACTCCGAGGATTCCTGAAATATCAGTTACAAAGCATAGACTCCACTTCTGTGCATATGATTTTTGTCTGCTACTGAAGAAAGTAGGTCCGAACTTTCACTAGGTAAATTCACTTACGACGTCCACTACTTTTATTCGTCAATTGAGCAATTCTAGTTCTACTGTCTTGTGGGAAAGTCTCAAATGAAAATGACCATATTAGTGAGTGACACATGAAACGAGTGACCTTCATACTTGCAAATTGTATTTTTATCACGTTCATATCCGCATACTTAATTTTCGCTGCAATTAACTTTTTCATTTATATTAGCTGGTAGTATACGCTCTTCAAAACATACACTGCTTCTGTTCAACAATAACATGGATTAAAATTATGTAATGCAAATTTAGAACACATGAGGCATTCTGAACATTCACAATAGGTCCAGTTTGAACAATTTTTTTATGTGTGTGGCTGAATGTGCTAGAGGACAGCTCACGCTAATAATATTCAACCCACTTGAAGTAACGCCATCCGGGATATTGAAGCAGCATCCCCCTCGTTTTTATTTCCCGAGCCAACTTCCCCCATCCCCAGGGGAGCCCCAACTATAGTTATAAATCCGCCCCTTCGCTAAAAATGAGCGGGCTTCGAACGACGCCTACGGCCTCATTATTATGTAAACGACGCTGTATGTGCTGGGTGGGTCGGTGACTTGCCCAGGGGAGAGTCGTGCGTGCGATGACCGACAGCCCTGAAGAATGTTGACGTGGACGTGCTAACGTCAAGTGCCATTCCATCGATAACAATTCCCAGCAAACCGCCATCCACCAGAGACCGATTTGTGGAGGGCGTTCGTCGAATTGTACGAGGGGCACTCATTTCTCCACTCAAAACCCGTGGGAATGCGTTTCTGAACCGCAATTGATGGGTAAACAGGAGTGGGTGTGAATCAACCTCCAATTGCACATACAGAAATGTGGCATATGTGGAACATTACTTAAATCTCAAGGTGAATTTGCACGTTAACAGTTTTAGCTGTTTACCCAGCAAAAACAGTGTAGTAATTTTCTAGTTGTGCGGTTGATGGCGGTTGGTATCACACGCCACTGCCAAGCGAGTGACAGTGGCTGTTGCCAACTGTGCAACGACTAAATTACTAGAATTTGTTGCAGCGCTTTGTTAATGTACATTAGCCAAAGTATCGTATTCTTTTGAAAACACAAGATTATCTATAATAGATTACGAGAATTGATAGTCGACATGTGAATCATGTTTAAAACAGCTTATGAAAGAAATTCTTTGGAAATCACAGACTAAAAATAAGTCGTGAAACATGCCAGTGAATTTTCTACACGAATCTACGAATCGAACAGTATCTTACGACAAGTTAACTGTACTCCTAAACTGTAGACGATTCCAAGGAAAATTAAATACTAAGGATTTTACTTTCTAAGTATATTCAAAACAATATATCTTTGTAAGTTCACTTTTCGTATAAGTGAAGGATGAGGAATGTCTCATTGGACAACCGTCAGCAATATCCACTTTGTCTTTGTCAGAAGATAGAAGTGAGTACGCGCAATCCTTTCCTGGTTTCCCTGATCGAACTTAAAACCGGTATTTGGCCTTCTCTTTTATTTAATCATCATCTATTTTGCCAAGTACGACTAAGAATGACTAATCCTTAGTAATCGAGACGAAATTTTGTAAACATTGGCTAGACAAGTTCTGGTGGGTATTTCAATTTTATTAAGAAGTAGGTACCAATTCAAATAGTGGTGACTCTGGCAACATTTTTTCTAAATTTTATCAAATACTTGTGATTTGCATTTTGCGTCTTATAGTCAATTTCTTACGAAAAATACAATTTCAATCCTATCAACACATTTCTAAGTAACCCTAATTAATTAATTCAATTTTGCAGTAATAAAGATAGAATGTACATTTTCACAGTTCAAAATCCTTTCACTATATTGTAGATGTTCTAGTGCTCTACATAAACCTATCCGTGCAAGATTGGCAGACATTGCCCGATTTGCATTAATTACGTACGTACACTGTCCTCCTAATTTGCAAAATCACTGGTCTGATACACGGAACATTTCGTCGTGTACAATGCCATGCGGGCAATGAGATTTTGGCTAATAAATCCAGTAAACTTTCGTATGTTACAGTGCAGGAGATTCGGTGAAAATGTTGATAAAAAAGACAAAAATACGTTTTTAGATCAATACTCTCAGTGTTATCACGGAATTGTGGTATTAGGTTCTTTCCTAATATGGAAGAGCCTCATCTGATTTAATTTCAGAATCGCCCGTCTATCCAGCGAGAAAAGGACACTTTACCTTCACTTCCAAATTATCATGGATCAGATTTGAATTAAATCCAGGGTCATGTGCGAATCACGATTCATTCATTGCGGCAATATTATTATGATTTTGCATCTCTTGATGCTGACAATTGAAATAAATTAGTTCCCACGCAACAATAGGTTGAATTCGAATCTGAATTCGAACGTAGATTTGAAGCATTGCATTAGCATTCAATTACTGCAGTGATTGGATGCTTATGAACCCAATTTACCCGATCTCTTCGCTGATTCAATCGTTCTGATCTACGGTAAGGTATAAAGATGATGGAATGATTTGAGGTTGCTTGGTTAACCAAAACCGAGGCTCAAGGATTAATTCGTTCCCGTACGTTTTCTCTAATGCTAACCCAATTTTCGGGTGGAAGTGAATCGAAGGTCGAGACATTCCCAACTTCTAGAGTTTAAAATCTAGACAAACACTCGCTTCAGTCTAATTATTGAATAAATTGAGTGTGGATGAGAGGGCTTGAGAAATGTAGTAGGAAATTGAAGCGTTAGGTTTCGACACCCACGTCGAATTTCTGAACGCGGATGTTTGTTGTCCCTGCAATCGAATGGAAGAGTTGCGTTCGTAACATTCACCTTAGTACTTGACCCAATGCGTCCTAGTGAACTATTAGGCTAACCTAACGAAAGTCACTATTTAGCCTACAATTTATAATATTATATGGCATTATCAATAAAACGCCGTGAGTAATGACTCGTAATTTGAAGGTGTTGCGGTTAAGAAATAATGGGCAGCTTGCCGACACATTCACACTCCTACAATCGATCGTTTGTTATTTGATTTGGGTTGGTCCGCTGAGAGTTTTATTAACGTAACAGATAAAAATGCGTAATTATGTGCCATGTTTTTAATTAGAGCGTTCCTGGGTAGTAATTAATCGCGTTCCAGGGATATGTGAATAATTGAAAGTCAGATGGAAAAGATAGTTGCAGGCTAGCGTAAGGGTTACATAATTAAAATACAATATACTCTTTTAAAAAAGTATAATAAATACAATAATAAAAATTATGAATACAATATACATACTCCTTTAAACACTTCGTTTTGAAGAGTATGATAATAACAAAACATATATTTTCATGTTGCAAGTGAGAATGTGAGTTTGATGATTCACAACCCTATGGCATCCATCAGAGGAATAATGGAATTACCCTGTAACCTCAAGAGGTTTGTGGTTCGTTGGGAAATTGGCTGAAAAAAAACCATCAAAGCTAATTTCCCAGCATTTATGCCAGTCTGTGGGGAAGTTTTCCCTTTCACGGTCTAAGCGGAGAGTTCGTGAAATTCCAAACAGCTAAATTTCATTAGGCTTTCATTTCCGCCCGCTTCCGAACTGATTAGGAACGCGAGAATCGTTCGGGTTGGAATGTGGATTTCGTTTTGATTCGGATTTCCACGGGACATTGGAGAGTATGACGATTGAAAGATAATACCTCACGACCCACTTGCCTCCTGCGATGAGCACCCGTCCACGAAAATCGCGTCTGGGAGAAAGGAAAAAAGAGAACGTGGGCCGCAGCGGCAAACTGAGAAAGAGAGAGTTCAAGAAGATTGAGATAAATTGATGGTGGAGCGAGATTCGCGCTCGCAGCCTCCGATAGTATTGATGAATTGATGGAATATCGAATACCTGGTCGTTAGAGGGCGCTTTCCACCCTTAAAAGCCGATTGATAAGAGTTCATGGAGGTGATCGTTATGGGGGCGCCTTTTAGCCTCGACGTCTTCAGTGCTTTAAGAATATTTCCCGATGTGGGTGGAACGTGCAATTAGTTTTTGTTGCCTGTCTGTTCGGTTTTTGCATAGACGTTCGTACTTATTATTATACTCTTTAAAACGAAGTTTTATACTCTTTAAATCAACGTTTTTATACTCTTTAAATCGCAGTTTTTATACTCTTCAAAACGAAATTTTTAAAGAGTGCATTGTATTCGCCATGCTGTATGTAACACTCATTAAAAATCATAGCACAACAAACATTTTTTTTCTCTTAGGTTTCAATCAATCGTTGTCATTTCCATTTTTATTAAATACGAGATGTTATAACAAGGAAATTACGAAAAATGAAGGAACGTGAAAAATAAATTCAGTGTCTCAAGCATCGCTCTGGAAACCCCTTAATCACTCTAATCAGCTGGCGTTTAAAATTTACTTATAATTCCCAATTTACTTGCAAATCCAGCAAAAATTCAAGGGCTATAACTGACGGTACATTCGTCATGTTGACAGGCAATCCGGAGATGAAAAATTATCAAGTGAATTTTCGAATGCGATCAGCAATATTGCTAGGTGTATGTCGTACCTAAAGTTGATTCGGGGATATGAAGCGGAATTTCTAGATTGAGCCGCGGTGCATAAATTTTGAGGAAATGAAATTGAATTTGGGTGGTGCTAGGGCTGGAGTAGCAGCTGGTGACTTGCCATTTGTCTCAGTCTTGTAATGGAGTGGAGGAGGCAGTTTGAATTGATTCAAAATTCAACTCGCTCGCGTGTTGTACTCAGATGGGGAATTAATGGAACTCTTTTCATCAGAACTTGTGGGAAAAAACTAGCGATATTAAAAATGTGGCTCGAGCTGAAATTGCGAATGACTATTTCCGCGCAACTTGCGGAAATAATTCCGCAGTCCTGGGAACAACAAAAGTGTTGAGAGGCGGCCACCTGCCGCCGAAGCCGGTAGCACAATACGTGAAATGGTGGAAGTCGCGGCGACAAAAAGAAGTGTTTTCCAGCGACAGATGGGCCGCGGCGGCATCGCGAGATATAGAAAGTGGACCGTGACTTGAATGGATGCTGTGTGTGTGTGTGTGTGTGTGTGTTCGTTCCTCTTTGCATTCGGTCTACATCAATAACTCGTAGTCGGAAGTGATTGTGACGCTCCTCCAACACTTTCCAGCAGCTACAATGCGCGATTGCGAACAACATCGTCTGCAAAGCCCGAGACCATCTGTACGGTGGGAAAATTCGCACGGAGCGCCACGCTTTTATTTGTCAACCTCTCAATACATCGCATCGGGGACAAATGTAATAAATGCCTGCATTGACGGTTTCTTGCGGTGGGCAGGTGGCCTCAGTTCACGCCAATAAATTTCCTGAATTTTCCATTGTGTCGGGAGGGTCTAGCCGTTTTAGTTGGAGCCATTGCATTCGATGGTAGGAATTTATGAAAATTAACTCAAATTTCGAATAGGTAATTCGGGAATTCAAGTCAAGTTGAGAAAGTGAAAATTTACAACGTCTTCCAATTTGGTGAAGAGAAAATAAGAGCTCGCCTTCTCATTTGGGAAGACGAAAATTATGAGCACGTCTCCCAATAAATATGCAACATTGCAACATTGCAATATGCCATCCAATTTTTGGCAGGTTAAACCAATTAAAAAATCCATAATTATTTGTTATGATTATATTTTTGCTCAATTACCTAATTTGCTGAAACAGAAATGGAATATTTCTGTATAAAAATCCGACTAAGGAAACCCAAAAATGATAAAAGAAACATCCACAACTCAAGGATAACACAATTGGCCAAAACATTTCCTCGAAAAATTTGATAGCAGGCGGAACGCAGTCGTGATAAGACAGTACGTCGCGTTACTCGCACGACCGATCATCGATATCACCGCGGCAGTATCTTCCGTCACCTCCAGCGTGATTCACTTTCTTCGATCGTTCACCTTGTCCCGGTGTCACTGATTCATCCGCGGAAGAGATAAGCCCAAAAGGGGTGGAGTGAGAGTGAGGGGCCTCGGGGTCATAGGGTAAGAGATGGAAGAAGGTACTCACCCGTGCGCTGGAGGAAGTGCGGAGCACGGGGAGAAGCACTGATCTTGGAGAAGTGGTCGACTTGAAGTCCACTGGGCGACTGAGCACAGTACTACTCCTGAGGCACGCCAAGAAGCGATTCAATCCCAAGCACAGTCCTCCTCTCTAGGTCAGCGTGAGCACCGCTGCAAATCTATTGTCTTCAGCTCTTGATCTCAGCAACACAAACGGCGAATTTACGTAATCACAACTAAAATTTGAAGTGCAAGGTTCCCCAAAAAAAACCATCCTTGGCTCATCACTCAACCGAACGTGATTCCAGTGCCCCGTTTTGTTTCACTCCAACTCGGATTACGACAACTGTTTCAACAACGCGAATCGAAAACGCGTCAGTGTTGCATCCCAATTCGACTATTGTGCATTACTAAACGTCGAAAGCGATTAAGAAAGCGAACATCGCCCCAATCGAAAATAATCGAACGTGTTTGACTGGATTCTGTTTTGTTTTTGAACGACCAGTTCTCCCGTTCCAACAAAGAAACATATCAATTTGTCATCGACAATAGGAGGAAGCCACTACTAAACTCAAACATAAACCGACAGGAAAAATTACCACAGACTTCCTCAACAACTTAAAACCTCCCATTGTCCGGAGAAATTGCAACTCGCGGTCATTAAAACCACTTTAATTAATTTCCTTCCCAGTCGACGCATGTCCCACAAAACAGTCGCTCACTCACACGCAGGTAAACGAATCACTTCGTAACACTTTATCCTTTTTAACGGAGACCCCGCCGCAACTCCATCGGAGAGCGGATTTTAATTTATTACCCTCGATGGCATCCTACGTTTAATTGTTAGATTTCATTACTTCATTCTGGAATGACTTTCACGCGGAAAGGAAGCGTGCGAACGCCTTTTTTATATGTAACATCATTAATTACGTCTATTACCCAACACTGTATTGAGCAACTTGCCTCGACAAAAACAATCCTCCACAGAAAAACAAATATTCCCAAATCCTCCCATAAACATGAGATCGAGTGGAAAGCACGCGCCATTTAGAAAAACCAATCACCTATCAGAATTGAAATAAATGCACCTGAATTACAGGGAATTAAATCCACCACAATCCCATAGGTATTTGATATTGCATCACAATTTAACACGACAGGAGATCAACTGCTCCATCACAAGAATTAAATCCGCCTCCCGATTTCAATCTAACATCTAATGCAAATTTAATCTAGCCATTTAATTTCATGCAAATTGCCATCAGATCCAAACAAAAATTGTCCCCAGAATCAGAAGTGGAAAGTCACTGAACGATATTTCACACAACGGAACAATCCCATTGTGTGCAAATAAATTTCGAAAGCTCAATGAATACTATATTATCATCAGAATGTGATAGCGACCTAACCGCAAAAAACATCCAGTCTAATCTATAAATACAATTGTACGATTCTTCCTCACAGCAAAGGAGATAATTCTTCCTTGCTCACAACCATTTTTAATCATTTCAATTGCACGAATGAGCGTTGATTCCAAATTCACACGTAATACATACGCCCTGCATTAGGCTTATCAATGAATCTGACCTGTATCGCACGCACGTATCATGATGACACCCGTTCCCATCGTTTTTAGGTAATTAGTGCGAGTGTGCGAGTAATTTTGTTTACCGGCCCCTCATTTAGGCCGGGCGATATGACAAATTATGAAAGTATGACTTGTAACTATAACAATAGCTTTAGAGGCCAAGAGGAAGCAAAAATTGACGGCCTAAAACCCAAGCAACAGATTAATCGCATAACACGAACACCCAAATTATGTCACGATCAAAATTATTCAAATTGATATGGCAATGTCACTCCACAACAATAGAACGTTCTCTTTGCGTGGGTGCGGTCCGAAAATTTCCTTCGCTCATTTTCGCCCAAGTACAACTGCGGAATAATAACAGTTTAACGATCAGGAAACGAAACTGCCTCAAACAGTACTTTAACAGTAATTTCCTCTATTTTTTACACAGCTCTCACAGTTTTTTACTTAATAACCGCGCATACTAATAAAACTGTTGATTCAAAGGATATTTATTCCCAGTAATTAATGGAACATTCAAAAGTGATTAGGTTCCTTTACAGTACTGGTCGACACGCCTTTCCCTCGTGATGCTTCCATTACCTAATTTTCCACCTGTATTTAATTGTTCCATTCTTGTTCGGGAATAACTACGATTTTCCAATTTTTCATTTTCTTCTTCGTTAGGCATTTCAATTTTAATTAATTTTTGTTTCCTTCATCAAAACACTCATATTCAATTCGTTTCATTTTTATACTAGGATAATAACCTTTCCAACGAACCTTCCCAATTTATCAAACTGCGATCGAATTTTACAAGATTGTGATAACAGCAATTGCGAGTGACATATTTGTGATGGTTTGCTCCACAATCGCGATTTTCACTAAAGTAAATCTTCATCGTTGATTTTATTGAATTCGAAATTTTTCAAGCCTATTAGGTGGATTTCCTACCGAGAATTCACAAAATTACCTACGTATATCCCTGATACCGTTATTCGACCTAATTAGTGTGTCTACTGGGTCGCTAGGTGTTACAATCGATTGGTATCTACTAGCTGGAGGGCTCTTCGTGAGTTGTGATAGGAGTGTTGTGTATTTTTATTCACTGACAATTTATGATTTTATTACAAAAACCCCTTGCTTGCGATATGCAAAAACAATAATTTCATAAGTTTTCGACAATAAATTCGACTAAACAAATTATTTAAATGAATTATAATCTAATACGCCCTTCAACCCAGGCCAGCAATTACAGCATGCTAAAAATGGTCGTAATGGACCCAAGAGCACACGAAACGAAGATTAGTAAAAATCTCGACGTCGAATATAATCGTAATGATAACATAAAAATGAAATCGCCAAGACCATAAAAATTTTGAATAAATAACAATGGAAACAAAAATTTGTGTTGAAAATCTCTACATCTATTATTCAAATAGTGCGTACCACATTCATAAAACAATATTCCACCGTTTAAAATTCCCATATTGATGCAAACAACAATTCAAAAGGGGTATCCTGAATCTTTAATGCAACCGCCAGTTGTCGATTTCAACGAACGGTAGAAAGTAATATTTATACATTTCGGCGGGCAATCATTTAGAACAAACGCACGAACCGGGCAAATGTAAACATTCACCGAATGTACCCGATAAATAAGCGAGCAGTCGTCATAATGCATGAAAATTGCGACAAATTATTCGCTAATCTCCTTATAAGCGAGCAATTTTGCATTTGTGCGTCGGAGATAACTCAAGCCATTCCCATTCATATAGCAAACGTACTCTCGGCCTGACGATTTCTCTTCCTAACATTTGAGAGGCGAGTAATTCCATAGAATTACGTTGCGCAGAGCTGCCTTTTGTTCCCGATGGGATCTTAAATATTAGTAATCAGCAAACCTGGGAGGGAGGTTTTCAAAAATCCCCTTCGAACAAAGTGTTTGTTATAAAACAAAAGGGATTTTCTCCTGTCGTCCGTCGTTCCATACCTTAGGCAAATCGGGTCGAATTGCAGAGGTCGTTGGTATTTATGAGGTCCGATTGAAATATTGATACGTCCGTTCAACAGTAGAACCTCTCCCCCTGACATTGAGGCTGTGATAACCGTTAATGAAACTAAGGTGTGCGCACGTCTATTTATGCACCGGCTAGTAAAAAGTAGATTAAGAGCAAGGATATTTCTCCTAGGCGATGTTTATTTGTTAATAAGAGCAATGAGTAATGAACCTACACGGGTTCAATTGGAAAAATTCGCAGCTCAATGGGTATTGATCTTTGTTCACACTTATTCATAGACAGGAAAATTTTTCCTACGGCCAATAAAGATGTTAATCCTCCGCCTGTGGTACAAATTGAGCTGCACTTGTGAAATTACCAGGTTGTTTCCTGAGACAATTGACGCAATGATGTGGTTATAACTAAAGGTTCATTTCCTCAGTTGATAAGGCAATAGGTTTAATCGATTTCCTTGTATGTAACAATCATTTGAGAGAATGTTATTTGTTTCGAAATCCAACAGCCCTACCTTTAGAGTTTCCTCATGAAAAAAATCGGATTTCCACAAAATATAAGCTCGGCGAATCAATTTTGCGGACGTATTTGAGTATTGATGCTGGAGATATCCAGTTACAATGGTAATCCATAATATTCTTGTGTGGCGGGAACTGCCTGATCTTTATCCGCACAATACGTACTGATATACAATTCAGCATCAAAATATTATTCTGCAGTAAACTCAATTCGTTGTTCACATTTTTTAAACTCTTTTCATGGTATTAGATATTAGAGTTTGTGTGAAGCAAGGGCTCTTATGGCGATTATGGGGAGTTTTTTCTTCATTGTGGTTGACTTTAGAAAATAGTGTTGTATAGATTTCATGCTCATCTGGCCATCAGCTTTCACCCCCTTAAAATTAATGTGCCTATTCCTGAATAACCCTGTATATGAACGTACCCTTCCATGTATGAGAAAATGTATCCATTGGTGGTACAATTTAATTATATCAGGGAAATTGAATGAGACATTAACCGAACATACTCCGTTGCGTTTTCTAATCCCATCTAATGCTCCTAGGCAATAAAAATCCCTCCCTGCAGCTATCAATTTGAATTGATCGTAATTTACGACAATCCCTATTTCATTCTCCAATATGCAGTGGTGGATTTAGATCTGACATAGATAAGTCCGACAAATAAATGTTGATTGATCATACAATACCTGCATGTGGGGCAGAATTCTCGCTGAAAAATAGGTCTCATTTATAGCACGGCCTATGCACGTTTATCAGGACCAATTTTGCAATTTGATAGTCACATTTCCCTAAAAAGCCAACCGCACAATAACAGGATCTCCCCGTTGTTTAATCGATGCAATGGTTTTATTACGAAAGCATTAAAATTTTTTGATGTTGCGGTTTCGATTTGTGCATTGAACTACTTTTCCTGGAGAAGGTAGAACGATTACGCGTAAAATGTTATTGATAAATTTTCTAGTCTTTAAAAGCGCTTTCATGTTTGAATCTGCTTCCTAGTGGATGAAACTTTGTCCATAATTAAAAATTCTACAACATTAAGAACTTCCTCGAGGGGAGAAAAACTGTTTTCAAAGGAATTGGCCGGAATTAATTTTTGATGGAAAACAGCCGGGAAATTACCTTGAAACTCGCACAAAATATTAACCGCAGTATTAGTTAATTACTTTCACGAAATACCAACGCCCCGTCGCGCCGTTTGACATTCACCCAGACAGACAATAGCGAGACAATAGACTACAGGCGAAGATAAAACTAGGAATATCCATTAACTGGATTTAATTTACGGTGGCTGGTTATATTAAGCGCCATACACGTGATACAGTCTAATGTTCAGTAGCTGAATATATTTATGCGTGCGTTGTATTATAGAATAGTGGACTACGAAATTTATGGTCCGGCAACAAGGACTAAAACATTTGTTACGATGATAAATGAAACGTGTTGTTGAATAGCGCTCGGGTTTATCCGATGAAGCCAAGGAAACACTCCTAACGAATTGAATTTGAACCTATGACATGTCCGCCGTTCAAACAAACGCTTTTAATTTATAAGCTCTCGTTGGTTGGAACGCCCCACGACAATCGGTCACGCTTAATTGCGTTTTGGTGATAAATAGATTATTAGAGCCCTTTCTAAATTGAATACGTAACGATGGGGTAACCACGCATTTTTGACCATGTGATTACTACAGAAAGAAATTGGAAAAAGTCTATTAAGGACCTCATATTTCAAGTTGTGGATCTTTACTCCACATATTTCATTATCCTTGAGATGATGTTTTGATAGATTATGTTTAATACGTTACAAATTGCTCAGTCATTGATAATCTGGATTCAGTTTAAAAGAAAATCACATTATTAGATATTCGTAATCACAGTTTACTAACACAATGATTTATTAAATAAACTAATAAGGTTGATTGCCCCTTTAACAATGTATTCTACTTTCAAATTTAGGTCAAGTCTACTGTTAGATTTATTAAAAACGCCCACATAATTGCAATTTGCGAGAAGCCTTGTAATATAAAGCTTCCTATCTCTAGAGCATTCCATAAGTGCTCAATATCAGAACAACACCATAACACAACTGTTTTTGTGCAATCCATTTATAGATGGAATATTATATGCTGATTGCTGAAAATACATATAACATAGATCAGCCATTCGTGTATAATTTTCCCTAAATATGATATCAATAATTTATGCGAATGAAATTAATGCCAACCACATTTCATGTTTGAAGTAAATATTATTATCGCAAACTATGAATAATTATATGAAAACAATGCAAACAATTCATGAATTCTTTCAACTTGAGAGGAACTTTTATTTCTAAATATCTTAGCTCTAGTTTGCTAGAACAACATATTGAACTATTAGGAATACGATTTGACCATTATTCGAGAAAATTACTGTAGGTACACGTTCATGTGAAATTTTCACCATTATAGGCTTCATATATTCTCATAATTATCAACTAAATTTTGTCTTAAGTAATTTTTACATCTGCAAAGAAAAAATTGACTGTTCTTCGAAACCACATCGCTCTTGCAGATTATTCAGAGGGAAATCGGGTTAAATTCCCATTTGAAAACTAAATTATTCAAAACCGTACTTTTCCCGACTCAGATTTTTAACCCCCGCTACACATATTATTCAATATGAGAATACCAGCGCGTTTTATTTATTCCAAATTAAAACAACTCCCATATTGGACATTGGATTATAAATCATAAATAGCACGTTCATCTGCATTCTACATTCCGCATATTCATGTTGTCGAACGAATGCAAAAATCAATGTAAATTGGAGGACGGGGAGCGGTATTTGCAAAATAATTCTCCAGATCAAAACTATGACTGTTAATCAATGCGACCATCAATTAAAAATCAGTCCGGCACGGCGCGGCGGAGGACCAGAGTTCTTTTTATTTTTGAGGTCAGCAATTACCCTGCTGCCATTAACTTCCTCTCAGGTGGTAAATCAAGGGATTTTTTGTTCGGAAGAGCGCAATCCCGCTCCGAATTCAGCGATGCTTATCGAGACGATGTGATGTATTGTAGTGTAATATGGACACATCCAAATTAGTGTTAGCCCATGGTGGCAGGTCCTAATCTATTTCCTGGACGGGAAAATTTATTACGGCCGTTCCGGAGATCAGGCGGGTGAGTTTTAATCGCATATTCACTCAATCTCCACGAAGTTGTTGTTTTAGCACTGACTGAGACAATTTATACACTCCAAATCGTGATGAAATTGCATTCATTCACAAACTCAAATTGGACATTATTAAGCTCATTACATCAATGGTTATTCCAAAATTCAATTATATTTTCGAATCTCTGTCTAGCTAATCTTCCCTATTTGATATTTTCGCATAATTTTCCAGATTTATTTTATTTAACATTGGTTCATTCAAAAACTACAATTAATTCACGCGTATTCGTTAGTGGGTATTTTACCTAATTTCCATACTTTATAGTCCACAATAGTGGAAATATGTATTCAAAGTCACAGGATTTAATGTGAATTGAATCGGGCGAACCTTTAATTTATTTCCAGCTTGTTAAATCAGTCGAGCTTTTTAACTTATCTAATGGAAGTTTACATATTTGTGTTTGTGTGGAAATGGACCGGTGCGGTGTTGAATGAAACTTCGAACTTTTAAATGGACAATCCAATTTTTCCGCTGGTCCGAGCGATAATGCGTTTATCTAAGCGCGCTGGGCGCTTTGCTGCTTTTAATTAAAAAACAAACCAATCAATTAACAGTTGGTAATTAGTTGCGGAGGAAACAGGCTCTGCAGACGTTTCAATTAAACTGTGTGGGTAATTAAGCAACAGCGCATAGGTAGAGCTTTGCAAACACTACATATTGTTTGAGGAGCAAGCAAATAGTGCATGTCCACGCACTGATAGTCAACTAAACAATGTGCAGAACAAGAACTGTTTGCATAAAGCGCATAATCATTTCAATTAATGTGCGAATATGTTGTTAGGGTATAGCCATTGCTAGCGTATTTAAATTTATGCCTATCACAAACGTAGATTTTCCGGAAGTTCACCCAACCTATTCCAGTAGCAAATGTTAAATGGACCAACATACCTCCTATGTATAAACATATGAATATCCACATAAAAAATCTACATTTAGCTGAATAATTGAATAAAGGGGAAATAAGTTCCTTTCGCCCCTATCAATCATGTGTATCGTGGCGACTACGTTTTCATTCCATGAAAGTATAATTCGCTGAATGGAGCAAAAATTGATGTATTGCCGATTTCTCCCAATCTACGGAAATTAACGATGTTTCAAGGAGAGACCCAATCAATTTGCATGTAAAACACCGAAACGCTCAATCGCACATTTTGTCCAGGAATCAATCCACCCTAATTGTTGTTTAATTGCCTTTTCGCAGTTGGCCAACCTTTTTAATGAGGATCATTCCAATTAATTTCGCAATCGTTTTGCCAACGTTTGATTAGGCAATTAAACAGTTTCACTTGAATTTTCAGCAATTTTCGTACAGTTCTGATGGACAAAAATGTGGGAAATTCTAGACTTGTGAGTTTGCAAACTAGATTATGATTACGTAACGTTAACTCGAGAGAATATTCAGTTCAAAACGGATTGCCAAAATGTGACTTAATCTTTTTGATAAGTCAAATAATTTATTTGTAATTTTATAATATTAAATTCAACAACTTTTAAATCCTTAAAGTACCATATTGTTTGAACAATAATATACGACCCTCGCCATTCTAGATCTAGATCTATTAAATTTACTCTAAATAAAAAATATATATCCATCTAAAGTCTGAATTAAAGAAGATAGCGTAATCGTCTTGGTAAAATTCTCATCATTAGCACTATGTACAAAAGTTCATTGTATGTCTCCTGTGTATTCAAGGGCTTAGACGATTTCAAACATAATACAAAGAAGGGACGTGTAACATTACCAGTTTATGCTTTGATGTGAGGACGGTGATGCGAAGATTCAATACTCGCTGGTCGGCGCTCACTCCATCAGTTGGAGTCTAGGATCCATAAAAACAAAGATTTTATAAGGACGGTGAGGGCTTTGATGTCCGCAATCTGCGGAAGCCAGAGGCCCTTTATATTCGGTCTCGCCATCCGTTCTTGGTGTAAAATCAAAGGAAAACCTTGAATATGAGATCTGAGTGATTACGATTCAGTGACCCGACTGACCCCAGGTCGTGTCGGAAAATGTGCAGAAAATATCCAATTGATATATTAATTTGTATCTAATTTTTTACGTTATGCTTGAGATTAGAAAAAAGTTTTATACAGATTTTATGCTCATCTGGCCATCAACTTTCACCCCTTAAAATTAATGTACCTATTCCTGAATAACCCTGCACTTACCTAGTAGAAGCATATTTCTGTAGTACTCCACATTGCTGGCGTTTGTCATCAATTCCCACAATTGAATAATCGTCCAAGAAAGTTGCGCTTTCCCTGCAATTTTTCAAGTGTGCTCGCAATAAGCCACGTATTAATTGAATAATTCGAAACTTCCGCCCGTTATTCAACATTCTCCCTCAGAGGTTGCATCATGATGGATGTTCTTCAACCCCAAGCCGCAGGGAATTTTCCGGTCGCCCGGACGTCTACTTTTATTGCCGTTAGCGGGGTATTAGCATGGGTTCGGCGGCACTGATCGATGGCGCAACAACTCCACCCCGAACATCATTGCCAGTATTTCTTGGCTGTCAATTATTTTAAGGTGCTCAATAAATTTCGTACGCCAGTGACGTTCCCATGAATTTTACATCGGCTCGCGGCAACACGGCGCAATTACGCACCCTGTGGGATGCCGAAGAGATTCCCTGCACGCTTGATCCCTCCCTCCAGGCGATTGTGCTTTATTGGGTGTTGTTTTGCTCAATGTGTATTTGCATAATACACTACCACTGTAATTGGGTCTTCAATACAGAGAACGCATATCTGAAATTCAAGACTCTCGTTGTTTATATGCATTTCAACCTCATCATTATTCACCATTAACCATCTCAATCATCCACATCGCATGATAGACACGCCATTGAGCTCCAGTCCGGAAGTTACTGCAGTTTTAAATCAATTATTCTTCAACCACTCATGATTTCTTTGAAATGCATGTAATAAGTAGGTAACTACGCGAAATCACTAGTTTGTAGATTGATAATAAGCTTCTTGCTCTTCGGGAACAACCCTCCAAAGTGTTACCGTTTCCACTTAATCTCTCATTTCGCAAAGGTCGCAGGAGCCATTTGTTCCGTTGCAGTCACGAGGAGCGCCCCGACGAAATGTTAATCGTGGATTTTGCTTTTCTCCTCCCAGCTGCTGGCTTTTCCCACTTTTCGCCGGCATAGGGCCCATCACGACCGCCAATTCTTGTGGGGCAATTAACCGATGTATCGGCGTGACGGAGAAGCACGATCAGGTGTGCATATTCCTTGCAAAACAATGAAATGTCAGCGAGGAGCGGTTGCAAGGAGTACGATAACTCCGAGGCGCTCCTCGCGAAGGCCGCTAGCCATGAAATATCGGGTGACTTTCGACAAAACCGTTCTGCAGCCGCTCCTGAACAGAACAATAGCTTTAATGTCAATGGCTGCTTGCTCGGGAATGCGAAAAATCCGACGGTGCATTTCCCTAAACGTCGAAAGTCATCGGAAGGGAATTGCTTATTGAAATGTTGCGATGCGCGGAAGCGCCGTTCTCGATCGATGTATCTGTTTTATATTTCCAAAGAATAATCTCTTGAAATCGATGATTGTTTGCACTTTCGCTCTGCATATGAAAACACCTTGAAATAGCACTAAAGAGCCTCCTAGAGTGGTATTCGGAAAATAATTGCTACGTTCACTCTTCTAAACTTGATTTCAAATAAGGGGAAAGCATAGGCATTATTTCTACAAAAATCAATATCGGTTCCATCTTATCTTCCTGGATGTTGATAGAGTCTACGACAATGTACTTGTAGATATCCTTGTGCCCAAGCTTTTATTCCTTCAGGTACCGTCCTATCTAGTACGGTAATGGTTGTTTCCCATCTTTTCAATGGTCGCACAGTTTATATGAATAACCCCGTGGCACCCCCTATTTACACCAATTTCAGTATTTTGGTGTTTAAATTTATGGGAATTTAACAGGTCACTTCTAGTTTATCCCCAGGCTGCGATGCAAAACCAAAACCGAAAACCAAGGACCAAGGATCAAGGACCAACGACGAGAGGAGATGAGAATAATGCCTACTATTTAGTTTGAATTAAATTTAACTTCCTTTTTTGGATTTCCGCCGCGAAGGAATAGAGCGATCTTTTTTGCAGCTTTCTTTCCTTCTTCGTTTGGTGTTTTTTTCTCCTGAAAACACTCAGTTGAGTTTGAACGGGCGAACGGCAAGCGTCGTCCATACCATGCAATAATAGTGTTTGTTTTTGGCACCAAGCCACTCATAATTATTGGAATAGGTGGTCTCAACCAGGTGTGCCCTTTAGACGTGGCATGTGAGTGGAGTGAAGAATCATTTAAAATCCGTTGTCCAACCCTGGATCACCCGCAAACGCGAAAAACGCGTCAACAAGAAACGTCAACAAAAAACTGACCGCAGCTCTACAGTCATCCGCGTCGTGCGCCTTCGCCAGTTTGTTTAGTTCATTTGGGGAATTCGCATTTTAGTCGAATTTTACGAACGCCTCTGCAAATTGATATCACTTTAATTTATTGTGAATGCCGTGAAAAACATCGCCACAAAAGCTGTAAGATTTTACTGCCAACGCAACGCAACGATTTCCATGAAGACGGATTCCCTAGGCTACAACTTGTGTTGCTTTATTGCAGGGTTCCGCTAATTTGTGAATTTACGAAATTGGGATCTGCGATTGGGATGTGCAATGCAACGATATGCGTGCAGGACCAGGACCAGGACCAGGACCAGGACCAGGACCAGGACCAGGACCAGGACCAGGACCAGGACCAGGACCAGGACCAGGACCAGGACCAGGACCAGGACCAGGACCAGGACCAGGACCAGGACCAGGTATAAAAATTAAATGCGATCGTTTGAACTATAGAATGTATAGCTCATAAGTGCAATGCCCCCCACCCCCACCCCCCTTTGATAAAGTGTATTATTTATTATTTCACATTCACAAAATAATATTATTAGTCAGAGACAATCCATATGGAAATATATTACTGTCATATATCAATTGGATTAACATTAATCATCAACAATAATTAAGGTCAAGTGTGTGCGAAAGCAAATTCACAATAAAACCTAAGATAAATAACAGGCACGGGGAACATTATAGTCTGCTGGAGCTCAACCGATTTATTTATGAACGGCTCGGCTCAGCAAACATCTAACAAGTTATATTCTTATACAATTACCGACTCCTGCACGAGACTCGACATCACGTGTATAACAGTAGGAAGTTTAGGCGTTTACGGTAAGCGGAGAGTGTAACATGCACGCGACTGCAGAGCGACAGACATTGTAAGAGATTTGACTTTTGCCTGCTATGGCACTCACGTGCTCACTCGCCTGACTCGCATTCTTTAGCTCTGACAGAAAAGTGCTTGTGCTTGCACGAAGGTTCTCTCCAAGAATACATCGCCAACGTCTGTCTTCATTTGCATATGTGATTATATCGCACCTATTCATGCAAATTAGACTGAATTTATGGCGGATATGGAACATCTTCTGACAGTTGCGAATCTAGGCCTACCAAAATATGAATTTAGGATTCTGGGCCTATATGATCATGAGGACGTTTTCAGTTTTTACTGTTCTGTTTTGTATTTAATTAATCAAAATAGGGGAGACAATCCCAACAAAATTTGTATCTACTTTTCTCTACTATTATGCGAAATTCTCTAAGAAAGACCAGGCTCTCAGCCAGTCGGGTCCTACCCCATATATTGATCAATATGATCTGAATAGTCAATTGTAACATTAATAGTTTTGGGGATGCTTGTCACCCTTGAACGCACATTCCAGTCTTGTATATTGTACATGTTTGAAGACATTGCAAAAAATCACTTGAAAACATCGCAAAATAGTTATTGCAATCCGATTTGTTCGAGGCAAACGATTGAGTAGACAGACAAAATAGTTTTTATAAAACTGACAGAACAAAATAAAACTTCTAGCGGACGATTTGAATGCTATAAATGATGACCGATGCAAAATCATAAATTCTAATTAGTTTTTGTCTCGAATCTCCTTTTTCAGGTCGCGGAGAGCTGTTAATTGTCCCTGGAGTTTACGACACCAATCTCAGCAATTATCTGCACTTCGTGAAGTCCCATAATGTAATTCCCAGAGACGTGACCGTCAACATTCCTTTTTGAGGAATAAATCCCATGGATGTCGAGTCAATTTGTTGACGCAGCAATTCCAATACACTCGCCATGTGAGTATCCTTCAAGAATATTTCACATCCCAATAGACTAGATTCACCTCCCTGTATTTTAAAGATTTTCGGCCTTCTAAATTTACACTCTATATTTTTCCCATTCGCCTATTTCTGGTTAGGAATGATAATTTTGCAAATGCGCAATACTTGATTATGTTTTCTACTCAGGTTATCTAAATATTTTCCGTTTAGTGCAGCCTTTCAATACCTAATTGATTTTCCTGTTACGTTATTTTTAATTTACTCGTTGAGAAAAAGGCGAGTTACTAAAATGAAACTGAATCAACGGAGTCGGTGCACCAGGGAAGTAAACACCTGGAGCATTTTCCCCTTAATTATGTTGTGAATAATGTTAATGTTTTATGCGTGAAATTTTAAATTGTAAATTATGCCGTCGGAAGGTAACTCGGTGCAGGGCTCAAATTTCCAGGAAATTTTCTTTGTATTTAATTAGGAAATTAATTAGAGGTTGTGAAGTTTGTTAGGGACATTGTTTCCAGTGGGTGGGTTGCACGTGGCTACAAAAGAGTCGAAAGAGAATCCCCTCCTTTGATGTCTGCACAATGTGCAACAAATTGGATCAATTCAATGTTATTTTGTTTCATTATTTTTCAATTTTCATTGGATGTTACAAGAAATTAAATAAAATTCATTATTGAATTTGTGAGGTCGATTTCTATACTCTTCAAAACGAAATTTTAGAAGAGTGTATCGTTTTTCATAAATTGATGATAGAATTCGAATGTTTTACTGTGTTCGTGCGTCTGTATTCGGTATTAGAATCTACAATAGAGCAATACTTTATTAACACGATGGTAGCAATCCAATTCAATATAATCCAATTAATTCAACTTAATGTCTTTGCGGCATTTTGTCAGGAAATTTCTAAGTCTTTCACGCTTTGTCGTGTAATTTCATTTTCAATTTTCAAATCCTAGGTAAATCAAGGCGTTCACCCTCATACTGTTTATTTTGTATTCAAAACCATTCAATGACTGTATTATGGTATGTTTTGTTGGAGATAAACAGTGGCCTGTGGGGGAGACAGGGAATCACTTTTTTGCCGTGTTAAATATAATGTACAGGGGTTCTTTGCTGGATGCGGCATGATAACGCAATTCCCTGAAAAATCCCCACGAGCCGCCTTTTTCCCTTGGACGTAATAAATAACGAGAAATAAAAACTTGTGTCGAGATACACAATCAGATTTAAAGTCCCCTACATCTTATTCCAGCTGCTGCTAAGAAAAAACCTCTCCTTAATTCTAACGGGGAAAAGTTCTCGAAACCACTGTAATTAATTTTGCAACAAATGGAAAAATGTTTGTGCAGAGGCGGTAAATAATAATTAAAACTTCGTTTTGAAGAGTATAAAAATACGAACCTAAATACTAATGATTATTATAATATAAAAAACTAAATTTCTAAAAAACATTTAAAATATTCCCAATTGCCATAGTAAATCCAAACCATTCAAGTGTAGATCACATTTAAGAAAATATTCATCAAAAGGAAAACATCCTGAATTAAACTTTTTATTCAAGTCATAAAAATCCCCAATTTCCAGAAGGTAAATCCACCCTAAAGAATGCGAACTCTTAATTAAATTCTTGGAATCAACTGAGAGGAAATTTCTCTTCGATTCAGAAAAATAAAGTAAACGCACCCCTTTAATCTCGAGAATGTAAGAAACGCCATTTTAAAAGGTCCGTCAATGAGCGAGGATTCCATTATTATTGAGGGTCGGAGGGAATCCTCTCGGGACAATAATAAATTCAGCGGGTAACAGCCCTTCGAGCGTAATTGAAAAATTGCATTAAAATAGAGAGTGGTACTCGGCAAACTTGTCAGCGCCGCATTTGCCTTACCATTTGCATACAAATTGCCTTGTGAACGGAGATTTTCCTCGTCTCAATGAAATGCAAAATTGGCCATTATTTATCGAGAACGTTCAGCTCAATCCGGTGTGACATTGGAAAATGGCCTGCGTGCGTTTAACACGTGAGAGGTGCGGCCGTTCGCCTCTACTTGGTCAGAAAATTCGCAGATTTGCCTTTGATGCGGGATGGGTTCGGGTGGGAAGCCTATCTAATATCGGAGGGTCTTACTTCCTGACGAAATCGGCTATAAGTTGGGATCTCGCAGTCAGCCAACCCTCAAATTTGAGAGAGCGTTCCTCTTGCGATGGTTTCATAATTGGAAAATAGCTTGATTGGCAATTTGGAATACAAATTTGGTATTTGAGGGGGAAGCCTGCTCGAATTTGAAGTAATTAATTGACTTTTCCTCATGAGTTGTCATTTAAATGTGGTGACTTTAAAGGCCAATACTCTTACTGACTTTTAACCTTTCGGATGTGTATTAAAATTTCATTTTGAGTTTCATAAACATAATTGAACATACCTGAACATAGTGAATAGGTAAACTTCTAAATATTTTTTTTATTTGCACATAGACCCGTCATAAAAGATAGTTCACATCGCATTTCTTTGGAATAGGTATCTACTAACGCTACAAATTTATTTGAGAGGAAAAATGAGGAGATTGCAATGTGCGTTTGTACACTTTTCTTTTTTAGTCGGCGGAAAGCGCCTATAATTCCACGGTTTAATATGAGCAAAACTAATTGCAATGCTCACAATCGCAATTAGCTCCATGTAAAACTATGCGCGTATGTAAATTAAGAATATTGCGAAGTCTGGAACTAATGAACGTGCTGAATCGATTTGTGCTGATAGCTGCGGAAACCCATTAAATTTAAATCAATTTCTGGCGGTAAAATTGAAGTAGCTCCCAGATAAAACTGTAAAAACAACGAATTCACTAATTGACGGTGAGTGATTCGTTCGGTCAACCGGAACATGTAACTTCATAGTGCACAGAGTGAGCAAGTTTTGCGAAAATAAACTACCGAGTTGTGAGAACGTGGGCCATTTTTGTAAGCACGTAACTTTTTGTCCATTAAAGACCTCTCACGTATGATGTGGGTGGCTTCCAGCCGAAGGATTTAATGGACCAGAAACCGTACATTACACCGTTGCTATTGTAATGTGTGATGTATTTTGCCGAGCTGTTGTGTGGACCCGTTGTCGCATGGTTGTATATGGTTGGCGTGTACTTGCAGTGAGACAATTGGTCCAGGATGTTCGAGGAATTTGTTGTTAATGTCTGCGTGAATTGCTGCATATAAATAGTATTTTATATGAATAAAGGGCTTAATTCCTGGGGAGATTGCTGCATATTAATTTTATACGTCCGAATTGAATATTTCATGATCAATACTCTAAAGTAAAGACGCTTGTGTTTGGAACAATCCCCTCAAGTTTTAATTCAATTATTAAATAAATTTTCGTTGTGCAAAGAATACGGTTTTCTAATTTCGAATAACACTTTATTTGAATTGTATCATCATATCAGTGACGCCGACAATTGATTCACAGAAAGATAAATCCTTTTGGAGACAACCTACAATATAGAACTTGCTCTATGAGGAAAGAGGTCAAGGAGATGCCCACCTTGATTATAACAATTGATTGCTCATTTCATGTTCCAAGAGCGGTCTTGCTCACTCCTGTCCGTACAATTACGGTCGAGAGTGTTTGACCAACCTTAGACCTCTTTGCATTGTTAAAGATGTTGACAACTTGACCTTGCGTCTCACGTTCACTAAATGCGGGTTCTGTCGATCAAAAAATTAAAGAAATGGCAACTTTCAAGGCATGATTGTGCAAAACATGAAGAATATTAAATCCAACCAACAACCAAAAAAAAATGCTAAGCATGAGAATTGGGATCAGAAGTGAATCAAACTAAACAAAAACCCGGATATGAGATGAATATTAATTTAATCCTGAAATTACCTTCTTGCATAAATTTTCAACTACTTACCTTGAAGGACAATAACCCAAATGAAAATTGTAAGTGATGGTATAGCAACGTTTTCATTTGTCTTGTGCGAATGAGTCTATCTATTATCCCTATGACAAATTTTGCTACTGCTCCACGTTACTTTCCGGTTTGGGGTCGCAATTTACATTCTAGCGAAGGCGTCAGCTCTGTGTCTAATTTCCACGTAATGGGGGGCCCCGTCATTACGGTCTCCAATTCCGCGCCCCTGGCGTTATTGTTATAAGTAGACTGTCTTAATTGCAACAGTGTTGTTGGAACTGCGCTGTGTTGTTGGAGCCAGGAGGTTCAATGAGGAAATGCCCACCCCGAAAACAAAATTTCCCATGCACAGCCTCTTGCATAACTCACAGGGAACGGAGTTATCTCGATTGTATTAAAACTAAAATATTGAGCCGTACAGCGGAAATTATTGGACTGCTGTACATTTACTTCTATCTCAATCGTTCCTCTGGAACATCTCCGCGTTGGTAGACTATTGGGGGTGAAAGGGCGAAGAATTATTCGCAGTTGAACGTTCCCAAAAGCACTACAAATTTTCTGTTACGCTGGGAATTAGGGGGAAGTCCAAATTAAATTCCGGTGTTCTTGCGCTTCCCTTAACGAATTCATTGCATTAGACGTGTTAAATGGCGATTGGAGTACGAAATTTAAACAGAAGCATTACATAGCTAGTTATGTCTCTCAAATTAAGTCACCCACTACGCTAGGCATTCTAGAATAAAAGAGCATCATTTCTTAATTCACATGTAGTATGTTGTCTAAGCATTATGTTAAGGAAATAATTAACGAATAATTTTTTCTTTACAAAAAATATGTAGATACCTCTACTATTTGTAGTGACCAATATTATTGCGCCAAAAATAACTGGATATTGAATAGCACATTTTATCAGATACATTGTAAGTACATCAAATTGAAATTAATTTAATGAAAATATACGATACGAACACTATTTGAATTCAACTTTGGTAAGATACACAGTAATTGCAGCTTTATGTAGCCTAACGTCGTATAATAATTCGGTTTTCTCAAACCGTCTCCGTTCCAAGTGATTTTTGATGTCATATCCGCACCTAAAACGTGCATTTCCGCAATTCCTGCTCCACCTGTCTATATGGCCCATGTGCGAAGCCGAAGTCTTGACACTGTAATATATTGCCAGGATTTAACCAGACATCCGACTAATCTGCATACAACCCGGATGATTTCGAATGCAAACTCAATAAATCATGGGCTCCAGCGTATGCAGTGTCGAACTGACAAGTGCTACTCATCCAAACAGGCCGCAATTACTAACTGAATTCGCAATTTACGTCGGTAGACACGTTCAGTCTGCGAAAATTTTAAACGAAATTAGGGTGTCAATTGATTGATGAGGGTTATAAATTCTATTATATGAATTCTGTGGAATGGTCTTCATACTTCTATATTACATCAATATTTTCCAATATTCCTCAATGAGTTACCATTAATCTTCAATATTAATAATAATAATTATACTGATATTTTTGACAATATATTCAGTTTCAATAAATTGTATATAGGTACTTTAATATATGGTGGTTAGATATAAACTAAAAATTCCAATTATTAAAAATCCTAATACATGATACAAATTTCACGTCCACTAACTAAACTTCCAATTTCTTGAGGAAACAATCTACAGACGCCCTAGTTTCTCCAGTGTTGTATTATATTTGTCCTGAAAGAGCAGCCCAAATGGCAACTGAACTTTTTCATTACTCCAACTCAGGAATGGAACCAATATGTCAATGTAGGTCACAATGTTTTAATAAATTGACAATCCCGCAGAACTTTTCTAATATGAATCGTTGTGGATATTTCTCTATAAGATTGCAACTCCCAACTCCGAGTTCTATATGTAGAGAGAAAAATGTTATATATCTGTGCTTATACGTGCTTTTTTAAAACCTAAAGTAAAATAATGTTTTTTTCACGCAAATCATCTAGCTATTTAAAATGCATGAGTATTTCTGGCACTAAATTGGGATTTTCCCGCAAGCAACCATCACACTCCCATGAAACCCAATTCACCTAGGAGGCGAAGCACAGAATTGATATTCTATCAGGCCGCGTCGGGAATGTAATTTTTCTCCGATTACGAACATTGATAGCTCGCTAATGGGACGCATTAGGGTGTCAAAAAATTGGTTGACGGGAAGAGCTTCCCCAAATTGCTATTTCCTATTTACCCGGAGCCCGGATTAATCCGGCGGCGTTCTATAAAAGTTGGCGGACCTTTCTTTCTGAACTTAACAAATAGGCATTAAATTCCGTCGCTCCACGTCAACATTCCCGTTCGGTTGAGGAACTTCGGGGATTATGAGGGAAGGAAGTTTCATAATTCAATTTCTTTTCCCTTTTCAATGTCTTTGGTTTGGGTTTATGGAGTTTTCGGAGATTTGCCCGCCGCGAAATCTCATCCACTTGTTTTCGGCTACTTCATAACACGTAAAACACATTTTCCATGCGCCTCTTCGCCCCTCCGCGATGAAACTGGAGAAAAGTTCGATTCTTTTCGTCCCGTTTTTTACTGTGTCGAGAACGACACGTTTTGCGTGGGAGTTTTGCTTAAGAAAAAACAACAGGTTGGGGAAAAAGTCAGAAAAATTTCGTCGTACATTATCTTAATACAACTACAATATGCTCTTTTGAAAACTTTATTTTACCGAGTATAAAAATAAACATATTCACGCTTCAATTAGGTAAGATCAGCCTTTTCAATAAATTCTCGCTCATTGATGTACTTCCATAAATTGACCTCTATTTGCAAAAATCCCTGTAATTTAATTTATCGCAACGTAAATCCAGTCAAGCAAGGAAATAGTGATCGACATTCGTGTCACGGCTTTAACTGCTATCAAACTTCGACCATTGAACTCAAACTATCCGAAAAAGTCTTAACTGAGAATCTCTAGTAATGGAAAGGTGGTCCTTATAGGAAAAATAAACTCATGCGAGTTCACAAATTCCGTTCAAGTTCGAAAATTTAAACCACATTTCTTCTACATCCACAAATCTCAAACCACTATCGATTTACATTCGACAACATACTATTTTAAAAACTTTGTTTTGAAGACTATAAAATTAGACTCCAATAGAAAAAGCAATTCACCTGCGTATTAAAAAATTGTCAACTAAACTATTCGAATTGCTGAGGTTCCTCAACAGAAGTAATCGTCCAATCATTTTCGCTGCACATTATTGGTACGTTGCGGGAAACGATTTTATTTATAGTGGCGCCCCGAGAGGCAGCCATTCCATCAAGCTCCGAATAATCGGATTCCAAAAATAAATTACATGTGATAGCTCTCGGAAGTGTTGATGTGGCTGTATATAATGAAATACGGAAGTCTCTTTGTGCGCTGATAAGAAAGGACGCCCTGAAAAGTCATATACATTCCAGCGGAGCGTCAAGTTTCATCCTCCTCTCGTCCGCGGTATTCTCCGCACAGACAAAGAGGATTAACTCGAAGATATCTCAGAATCAAAGCATAAAAGGCAGGGCATGCCCGATCGTGCGGAGAGATAAATATCATTGTGGGAGTTAATGCCTCAAACAATAATCATAAAGTGGTGGCTGGATTATTATAAGAAAATTATGAGGCTTCTGGTGACTGCCTAAGTTTTGCAATAAAGCCCTTAATTAACCCAAATTTGGCGGAGCGTACACCCATGTAAATTCCTTCAGCACAACGCATTCGTCAGTAAGGCCCTTTGAGTGTACCTACATATTTAAAACACAATTTAAGCAAAACATAATTAAAACTGAGTTTCGCAAAATCAAACTTCGTCTGCAAGTTCCTATCCAATATGTTCCGAGGGTGGATGTTTAAGATTCGCCAATATACATCAGCCAAGGCGAAATTAGTCTGGATCCTTTGTGATACAAATTTTCGACGATTTCTATGCATCAAAGGGGGATGTTTTATTGCGCTGGGCGCACCGACATTGTTTCATTCCCTACCCCATCGGGGAACGTTATTCCATTACGTTGGCTTTTCTTGCATCTACTTAGAGAACAATGAATTTTTAACATATCCCGGAAAACTTGATTGAATAGACGGAGAGCATTTAGCGTTTAGTGGAAATGCCCTCGTGCTCCCTCCTCTGCCGTTCTGCTTTGCGAACATACAATTCTGCGTTCCGTTGTTCCGCCGACGAAACGAAAAAAGGAACTGTTTACACTCTGTGAACTCCAACATTTCGTCTGTTTATTTTTTTCCTCTCTACCGGAATAATTAAATTTGGTGGTAGAGGCTCGCCTGGAATACTTGCACTCTATACTTTTGTACGGAAAATGGATTAAACGGAGCATACGCTGCTAGAACGTACACAGAGCATCAAAATAAACGCACAAATCTCTGATTTTTTGCTATATTATCTCAATTCAATTCAAACAATACAAATGTGGAGTAAAATAGTGTATTGGTGTGGTCTATACATATGAATTTAAACGTTTTGGACGTGAAACAAGTGAGTAATTAGATGGTTTACAAGTTATTTTACCACACCAATTTTCGAATGTACAGCCAATTTGGAATTCTCTTTAATAGATATCGAAATGCATCGAAAATTCAATTAACACCCACCAATGAACCTAATGCAGCGAATATTCATTAATGATGCCGCAACTAATTAGCTGATGACATTACTTGTAACTGCAGGCTGGCGCCAAACGCGTATTGAAAATGAAAAATAATATTTCATGGGAAACATCTGGTTTGCAGCAAACGCTAACTAGGGTTATTATTTGCAGATTAGTGAGGGGTGTGACTGAATACGCTTTTTGGAAATTCATAACAGTAGTTACTTAACGCCATTATTTGATTGAAAATTGAAAATCCATTTAAATACAAGCATCACTTTTGCGATGTACGCGTGTGACTTTTCCGAAATTGCGTTCCATTAACGACCATTAAATTTGATTGGCATAGTTTGAGTTCAATTTTCGTAAACACCATCCCAACAATTTCGAATTATGTCCAATTACGATCGTGCCTCATATCCATAATATCACACAATCAAAATATGATACTCAAATTACTATCTATTTAGAAGTACGTTTTGATACATCAATTCCCTGGTATGTTCATTATTCTCTTCAAAACGAAATTTGTAAAGAGTTCATCATAGAATAGATTACGAAATGTGAATTCGCGGTTCTCCTCGAAATGGCACTGTTGCGGTTACAACTGGAAAGCCAATAACAACCTGGCCAAAATGTAGCGTTTTATTCCTGCAGAACGAAAACGTAATTAAACCGCTAAGTTATAGCCGTCCCGCTATAATCGCCATATTGAAATATAAAAAGAGGAATTAAGCACTCGGCGTCGGCGTCTGGTGCTATATTGCCTATAAAAATACGTAATTGTATTTACGTTTCCAAAGGAAATAATGCCCTTTTTCAGTGGCAATGCTGCATTATTGCGAGTGCGGGCGGTTTTAATGAAGCTTTTTTTCATCTCCCTGCGCTTTTCATCAACTTTTCGCCACTATGTTTCGTTGTCGCGAAATTACCGTATGTGGAATAATTACGGTCCAATTAATAATTTACGTTATTAGCAGAAGATAAAAGCTGAAGGTTGTCCCAAGTTTGGAACAAGGCACATTTAGCGGTTGCGCCGGGCCATTATCTTTAGAACTTGGCGTTATTAACGTGGTAGTAGTACCAACTAACGGGCCATCGACTGCGAATCAGGGATTAAATTTTGCACGGTACCACAAACACTTGTAAACGCTAAACCTTTATCACTCTTCCTAATTGTATGGCCTTAGTATACTTAAATAATCACAATACTTCAAAATTTAAATTCCATTCTTCACTAAACGCTCATTATAAAATCTGACATGGAAAAAGTATACTCTTTTTCGTCCTGTTCAACTTGTCCTTTATTAGTTTCCCCTATCTCCTGAAATTTTATTGTCGAAAAAAGTACCCAATACACCTATTATTATTGAAGGTCAATGAAGAACGATAAGGGAAAAGGCGATTTACACTCATCGACTTTTAAGTGCAATGCGGGGTAGGCGGGGTGATAAATGAATCCCGGGGCGCACCAATTTGGTTATACGAGTGAAATATGCATAAGGCGCCTGGTAAAGAAGAGTCGGCCAAAAAAGAAGAGGGAATAATGTACTTTGGAGCGCATACACGAAAGAGTAATCGAAGAAATTTATGAGCGAAATTAAAAACTTGGAGGGGATCCAAAACCATTAAGTAGAAGGATAAAGGCTAAGTAAATTAAGAATACTTACAACTTCTACCCGGGGAAATTGCGAATTAAAAATTAATGCGAGTTATAAACGGTTTATGCGATCACGACTCGGTGCGAATTGGAGAATTTTAGATTCTGGCAGGTGAACACTGGGAAGCTCCTCTATTCATCCTATTGCACTGGGAGAACAAACTCGTTGGTGGTGTTAATTTTTCAGAGTTACCTGTGAGTATACAAACATAAGCAAGAAGCAAAAACTTATTTCTATAAAAATTCTCAAAAGGAATTTCTTCAAGAACTAGAGGACATTGGGTTTTGTAAGAACTGTTCCAGACCATCTGGTTTTAAGACTGCAAAAACTGTTATCCTCGAAAAAGAGAATTGCCCATTCCATACATGCCAAAATATCCAAATAAATATGAATATGTTTTCCCATGAACAGATTGCTTGAATTGACTATATACTATTACTGTATAAGACAACCCCGTTAAATGAGTAAGCAAGTGCTTATTTGAGTGTAAGTGAACGAAACAACGCTGAATGTACAAATGTGCGTTATCCCCAATCAAACATCTCTTTGTTCCTCACCAAATCAGTTGAAAACTCGTTCGATGGAAACTAATCCAAAAAGGGGAAAGAAAAACGCTGCCGCAAAACAATTAACTAGAACGATTCATACCGACAGAGGAAGCGATGTGAATTTATTGCTGATTCGACGAACTTTCGGTAAACTGAAATTGATTTACTCGCAGCACTAAAACAATGGGTCCACGCTGAATAGGGACGAAGCTTCAAACGCTCCTCAATTTATCGAAAATGTGGTAATCCCACCTAACAAGAAGTAATAACCAACCGCACTATTCGCGAAGTTTGATAATGGAACAAACATACCACTCTCAGTAAGTTTAGACCTGCGGAATTAACAAAGGCAATCTATAACGAAATATAGATGTCCTTTGAGGTAACGCGGAACTATCGCGAAAGCTCCAACACATTGTCCAAAGTGCAATCTACATTCTCTCGAGTCCAAAGAACTGCTCCCATTTGTATCCAGGGGTAATTTCCCTTCGGAGATAGTCCGGAAGGATTTCATAGTTAAGAGCGGAACTACGATCCTTATTGCGGGTCCTAATGTTGCAAAATCTTTTAATTGAAAAGATAAAACGACGCTTGAGGGAAGCAATTCCCAGGCTCGCGGAGTGGGAATTCGAATCGCAGCCCGACAATGTGAAACACTCTCTAATTACAAAAATTGCTTAAACATAATTATTCTGTTTTCGTTGTGTAGGCGAGAATATGTTAATGCGCTCTGTAATTATTCTTCAGTTGGCCAACTCTTTGTGATCTAACCCAAACTGATTATTGCTTCAGTGATGCACCCACGACTTCTCTTCATTGTCTTTTCGCTAGGCTTACCGAGAACTTAAGTTTAAATACTGAATTGGAGAATTCACAATCAAATAAATCGTTGAATTGGCAAATTTCATTTGCGTATTTTAAATTGGAATGCACATGAAATATATCGTTACCATTTTACACGTTTATTCGCATACATTTAGCTATTATCATAATTGATCGCGAATAGATTGAATTTTATTGAACGTGATATTGTGGACGTAGAAAAAGTTTTTTTTATCAATGTTTTATGTTTGGGAATCGATGTAGAAATAATGCCCCTTCCCCCCGAAAGAAGTGATTACAGATAAGGGTTGCGTTTAATTTTGGGCAAACCTAAGCTAAAACACTTTTATAGGCATATAAAACATCAAAAGATAAAGCGTCCGTTATAATTAACGAAAACCACAACCGGGTGGGTCGCAATATATAAAGAAAGTAACTGTCACCCCAATTCCATTCTGTTCCAGCCCTCGGCGACACCATTAAACTTCCCTATTGGAGTCGCCTGTTAACTGGGCGTAATTAAAATTTCCTTTCGTCTCATTTTAGAGTGATTGTCATCAAACTTTCTCCACTCTAATTTTAAGTGTCGATGCCAGAATGTTCCACATCGCTAGCAAATTTAGAAAATCGATGGCAAACTCAATTTAAACAAACGCTCGTCATCAGGACTATTGTTTAAAAATGGAAAATCTCAGTCGTTCAATTCAAAATTTAAAAATAAAACGTTTCATCTGTAGATCATATGAGCATTTTCCTTTAATATATGTCAATTCATTTGGAACTGTAACGTTAACTCAAACAGTACCAGTTTAATTTCGCTGTACCAGCTCAATTGGGTAAACGTTTAGCTAAAAACCAACTGAGTTGACAATTTGCAAGTAACGGCAGCCCCCCATAGAAAATCATTCGCGCCGCTTGTATGGCAGTAATCAGCTTAGCATAGTAATTTTATACCGCATTTCATTATGGCTGTATTCACGGATCAAGTTTAGCCCGAAATAAATTGCTTCAGAGATTAAACACCGCTATTATTGCATTAACAATGGGCTAATGCTAAATTAAAATTCATCGATGCGATTTTCCATTATCAGTCCTATTGACTACCAAATTCGATATTCTCGCCTCTCGCGCAGAAAAATCACGCTGCACACGAAAAATTCGATTGAATTCCCTTCAGAATGATGTTTTAAAACAGCATGATTATATTTTGTAACATGCATTTGTTTTTTGATCTTTTGTATTCATTCTGCATATTACTCATGAGAAAAGTCACCTCATTACTGAGTTTATTGAAATATGTGTTGCTTTTTCCATGGTTCCATATAAAACTCAATGCACCTCATAAACATAAATTATGAAATTGGTAATATAAATACGTGGTAATAATTTAAAACGTTGCTATCAATATTTCTAAAAAATCATGACAATAAACACAATTCTACCGAAGTGGGAACCAGCATAATTACCTATAGGGAAGATTAGTACAATTACCCGTAAGTTATGTCGAGGACCTACTAATTGTATGGCCACGGCTTGTTGATTGTAATACCCCGAGTGGAATATGGCAATGTTTAAAGTTTAAACGTACACCGTGGCTCAAATTGATTATGACGCAATTCGTTCGATAAGTGAATTGATCTTTCGCTGGGGAAAAATTCAACCGATACGTGACCCCTGGAGGTGTAGGGAATTCGATGGTTTCTATGAAAATTGCAGTCTTCGCGAGGTCACACTCTCATTTGATTCCCTTGTGCGCGATTTACGATGGACTCCCAGCCACGGACGAAAACAATGACCATTTTCCGATTGACAATTGATAGGTCGCAGATGTTTATGAAAGTGATTGGATCCCTCGGCCTCCATTTCTACATTTACGTTTTGGGGATGTCTGTTGGTCCTTCGAGCCAACAGGCACCTGGCCAGTGTGAAAGTTTAGAAGTGTTGAAATCGTTGACCGTTTCACGATATTGCTTTGTTCCCTGTCAATTCAATATTAGCCTGTCTATTCCCGGTTATTTTCTTCGCCTTCTAAAAGTAGTATCGAAATTTTTGTTTTTACTGTTCTGTTGAAAATCGTATTTGTCAGTTCCAATCATTTCGTTGAACATTTCTGGCGCAACCCCGTCAATGAAAATATTTTTGAAAATATACTTTCATTTCCGTTCAGTCTGTGGAATAAATAAAACTGCGACCCCTTGGTCTCAACCATACAAGCTTAGCTGTAAAAGGAGCTACAGAAATAATTTTACAGCACTTCTTACTGTCGCAAAGGGTTCGTGTACTTATTGGAGAGTAGGAATATGTAACCGTCTAAAAAGCACAAATAACCCTCACAAAATTGAAATTCTGGGCCACCGCTGTCAATGAATATTCGGGTACGTAATTAATTTTGTCACCGTCGATTGTGATGCCCGGGGACCCCAGCCGCCCTGTTTACCGTTGATTTACGCCGGCCTGTAATTGCATTTTAATAACCTAAATTCGCGCGCTCGGATTATCTCCGGATAATTGTAGCCGAATAATTCGGAGGCGCGGAGAGTGCCAATCGATTCAGCCCTTATAATTCAGCGAAGTGGGAGCACCCAAGGCCCCGGACGTAATATGATTACATTTGCATTTTAACTGCGGGTTCGGGGAGTAAAAACCGCAATATATTTTATTTCAACTTTTAATTAAATATGGGTTAAAAGCTTTCGACCGTCGCTTTTAACACGACCGTAATTTCCACACCGCAACTTTTTACGTAGGCCAATCTGCCGACATTGTATTCGCGGGGAATCCCATTCCCATTTTGACAGTGAGGCGCCGGGATGACGTCATGAAAGGAAATTGCCAACACATTTAGACGAAACATTTAACTGGAGTGGTTTGCGCCAGACAGCTCCGGAACGACTACTTCTTGTTACCTCGGGCATAAAACGCTCAAATAAAGTTCTTGATGTATACGGAAGCGCCCTTGAATTTTCCGCGTGGGCTGAGGTGCAAATTAGAAAAGCCTGCGAGCCCCTGCGAAACATCAGGTGCAACGGAACGACACTAAAATGTATAATTGATTCTCACAATTCCCAATTAAGTCATTCGAACGTTGGGGTCGCGACCATGAGGCAGTGAAACAGAAATCAATGTGGCATTTCAATTTTAGTTCAATTATCATATGCACCGACAAAGTCTTCCGCATTAAACGCGAAGACTTTAGTTAAAAAGAAAACCTAGAGAATTACAAAAAATAGAATGGAACTTTAACACAACTACTCCAGTCATTTAATAGATTATGTTAATTATGAACTATTTAAACTCTTTTCGTCGGGATATCACCTAGAAAAAGTCAAACAAGATAAAGGGAACAGAATTGACCAAGCAATAATACTATGAGTGAAACATAAGAAGGGCTAAACGTTCCAAGGATTTCCTAGCCCATCAAATCCAGGAAAGTAATCGGATTACAGTGAAAATCAATTTAATGCTACGATATATTTACGGCGAGGGGAGAGACCATAGTTGTGGTTTTTATGTGTAGTGCCTCTTCAGCGTGACAGCACGTAGCTACTCCGTGCAAATTTAATAAATAACTGTAATTACGACAAGAATGTTAGAAGTACCTATTCTGTGCGAGTTGAAATTGATTCCGTAAAATTCAAAGCTAGTCGTGTTGCTCCAATCGCGCAAACCCGCAACAAATTGCTATCAGAGAAATTCTGGTAAAATTATTGCGTGTAGAAGTTTCACGATTACAATTCTAACTTGTATATCCAAGGTGTCTATTCCAGGGTAGTACACGCCAATTCTTGCCGTCTACTTTAGACTCTACGTTTGCCCAAAATAAGTGTTGCTTTGTGAACATATTGAATACTAGAAGTTGTAGGTACATATTTTCAGGTAGGAAAGAACACGAAACATGCCTTCTCTCCGTCTGATAATACCCTCTATCACCAATTCCTCCCTTGAAATCAGTAGATTCTGCGACTTTAATCAGTGTTAGTCAGATTCTTCCCCTTAATCCTCGGTTAGGGTTAAGGGTTAGGGGCGATGCGCTGGCCGTTTCTCTCATCGATCCACGCCCCATGTCAGGCAGCGATGCATTCAATGAGCAACGATTGGATAATGCTGTCAATCCGGATTGAATAAATGCCAAACTTGGCGTAGCCAATCGAGTTATCGCAGATTAGGTTCCCCGCTGTCGGATAATCTTGTATCCGAACGAAATTTCCATACTTTTCCCCCGATTACCGGGCCGCAGTCTATGCAGCCCTGCCAAATGGGGGCGCATTGTGTCTGCAAACAAGGGTCATCACAATGGCGGTTAATTGGTTCGCATAGACGCGGATCAGGCCGGCAAGTAGTCTTCGCAAGGGACAACAGAAGACCTATCCCGCAATAAAGGGAGGTTATGCTGCGGCCGTGACAGCTGACAGCAGCACTCCATTAATTATTATACAAGCCGCTAATTCCTAACGTCCGAGGCTGGTGGCTCCATCAGTCACGCGAGGCGCTTTGGAATTTCCAATGTACGCGCTGGGCGGGTGATTAATGCGCGACGATTTGATGTATTCACTTTTAATCACAATTTTCCATTACAAAGTTGCCCGAAACGCAGTCATCAGCAGTCACGCTGGACCCAGCAGGACATATCAATCCTATCCCCAGCGACAGCACGGGGAAAAGTGTAGCCGAATAACATATTTGGGAGGTGATCGCAGATGGCAACGCAAATTCATCATTTTTGTGTCATTCTCAGATTCATGGCGACCATAATGTGATATAGCGTCATCATATTCTGCGAGCTAATGTACCACGCATTGAGTTAATTGGGGGTTTGAGGTTTCGCCGCGACCGACGATTGTCAAAGCACTTTTCGGGGGACTAAGAGCAACAGAGCAGAATATGGCGTACCTATAGTTAATATTGCAAAGTAGGTAATAGTACAGTCTACATATTCGGGACAAGCAAGCGTATACGAGATTGCGGATTTATTACCAATACCCTTATCAACGTCGAAGTCCATGAGTGCGGGATCTTGGTAGTTTTGGTAGTTCACTCGCGACTGGCAAATAACTTCAAAGTGTGTAGACTATCAACTTTCTACTGTCAACTGACCGACCGACCGATGATTATTTACTGTCAACTATCAAAATCACGATCGATTGTTAACTAACTACTCTTTACTGTTGTCTGTCAATTGCCCGCCATAAATTGCATAATCTCAACTCCTTTTCGTGATGTTTGTAGATCCTCCCCGTAAAATGATTTCCTCGTTTTTTCAGGGGTGGTGGATCTTTTTCGTCATCTTCAACCCACGTCGTAGCTGTTCCTCGACCTCTCCGCCACACCACCCTCTCGCATTTCTCGACCATGGGAATGGTCCTTTTCAAAACCAGCCTGGACAACCCAAGGGGCATAGCAGCCCACCCCCCGAGGGAAGGTGGAGCGACTGAGACAGGACGCAGCCGAAATCGAGGGGGCCAACAGCGTCGGAACCGGAAGAGAGATCTTCCTGCAACCCAATTCCCTCACCATTGACTTCACGACGGAGCAGCTGTGCTACGCAGACGCCGGCACGGAGATAATAGAATGCATGGACATAGAAACCTAGCTACCAACTGCACCTATCCGTCTGGAATTGCCCTCACGGATAAGACAGTCTACTATTTCGATTGGATCTTGTAAGTGTCCTACCAGTGATAATAATAATGAACTCCCTTTATTTAATCTATAGGTGCATATCGTTTTTGTAGTGGGTATGTGGCTAGCCAATTGGTCAATACATCGGGTTTATTATTATTATTACTCGGCTAGCCAGTGATAATAATAATGAACTCCCTTTATTTAATCTATAGGTGCATATCGGTTTTGTATTGGCCAAGTGGCTAGCCACATATTGGGGGCGTGCACTCCTCGAAAGAGACCTGTGCACTCTACCTTGTAGTGAGAAATTCATCCGTGAATCATTGACGTGATTTCAGGAAGGAAATGGAAGGAACCGACAAAACCGCAGACCGTGTCCCTAGGAAGCAGCGGCAAGCTGTATGGACTGGTGGCCATAGCAAATTAGGGCTAGTAACGGCGCTGCACACAAACGTCCTTATGTAGGTTCAAATGTTATTGCGTTTTTTATAATAGTCTCGCTAGTCCAGCGCATGTGGGACCAGTGGCCGTATTCTATTTCATCAGATTTCTGATCCCGCGTTTGTTTTCGCCTTCCGAAGCAGTGGGGAGACGGCATTTCGTTGCGTTCATTGGTCAAACCCTGCTCCCCTACCGCGCTGGAAGGCGAAAGCGAACGCACTATCAGAATTCAAATGAAACGGAATACGACCACAGGACATTATCGTTGTTGAGTTTGCCGGATTACTGGAGGGTTGTCGGAAAAAAAGAACGCATTTTAATGACGTAAACCACTGTATTTTTATTTTACTGGAAAATATGCGTGACATTTTGCAGTAACAAAAGACAAACTGCAAAATGTCAGTAATTAACAACACATAATCGCGAACAATTAAAGCCGAGTGCGTAGGGGGCGGAACACGCTCACCGCGCATGTGCAAATTTTCCAAAGGTGCCCGCCTGAAAACACCGGATTACTTAGTATGCCGGATTATCGCACGGCCGGATTAGCGAGACTACTGTATTTCCTTAGTAAACGCAGATTTCTACTTGTCACTGTGGACGTACTTTTAGGATGATTCGTGATCTAGTTTACCTCCAGAGTGACAAGTATAAATCCGCCATTCATCTAAAGGCGTATTTACACTTGTCACTCTAGTTTACTTCCAGAGTGACAAGTATAAATCCGCCATTCATGTAAGGGCGTATTTACACTTGTCACTCTAGTTTACCTTCAGAGTGACAAGTATAAATCCGCCATTCATCTAAAGGCGTATTTACACTTGTCACTGTGGATGTACACTTTGGATGAATGGTGGATTGAGACTTGTCACTCTGGGGACGTAACTTGATGGTGAATCATGTAAACAGTACGTCAAGAATGACAAGTGTGAATCCGCCATTCATCCAAAGTGACAAGTGTAGATCTGTCTTAAGTTTATATATCATTTGTCCTTAATCACGCCCATTGTGTAATTGTACTTAAATAGTTTAATACTGTTAATAAATATATATCTACTAGTTGCTTGACTTTTTGTAACCACGCCACAAGAAGCGTACCGCAGAATCGGAAACAATGAAAATGAATAAATCAGGATCAATCAGACAGAATCAATCAGTCAGAATCAAACAATCATCGGAAACTCTCTCTCTCTCTCTCTCTCTCTCTCTCTCTCTCTCTCTCT